>JASSKH010000008.1:10886841-10918833 GCA_031763025.1 Macrocystis pyrifera
CCCCCCCCCCCCCCCCCCCCCCCCCCCCCCCCCCCCCCCCCCCCCCCCCCCCCCCCCCCCCCCCCCCCCCCCCTTGAAGCCTCAAAAAGCTGCCGCCAGGAACTCCCGCAGCGGGAAGTTTGTAACTGCCATCAACATGCGCGCGCTGGTTGACTCGGACAACCGGAAGACTTGTACACATGAAACGATGTCGTTCGGCGGTATAAACCGGGGGACTCGCACGGATATACAAGGCTCCGCACGGATGCCAGCACCAGAAGGGGTTGAGAGGTCACTTGGGAGACGACTTGTTTTAGAACGTATCACATGCAAGGAAGTCATGGCGCTACAGATAACGCCCGGGTGTGAAAAAAAAATTGGCCCGAGGACCAGTTTTGAGGTGACTGCTACCGGGGCACAGCATTGTTGGCGTTGCTGCGCTGGAGATATATCGACCTCAACAACATTATTCCATTTTCCACCCGACAATATTCAACGCCTGTCCCGACCATACCATCCCACCAACCCATCATACATACGCACGATACCTACTTCCTGAAGCGCCTCGCATGGAAGCTTGCAAGATCGACGCATGGGACTTGATTGACTGCTTTGTTCCGCTTTCCTTGATAATCCTTCCTTCCTTTCTTTCGTGAACGTCTGTAAGTGGTCAATGTTTGAAGCTGCGAAAATATGTGGTCGACATGTCGTCGAAGTTTCTGACCGCGAGAAAATTTCGTTGCCTGTCTCAACGCGCGTTGTATTTAACCCTCATTGCTGCTTCAGATGGGGGTGCGAAATTGACCAGAAAAAGTGGCGATTGCTGCAAAAACGGTCACTGCGCGATTGGGGAATGATGCAATGGTTGTTGTCTGAGGTTACAATGGTTGAATGCAAGGAGCCGTACGGCACAGGCACGGGAGCAGCGTGATCCCGCCCGTGCCGGAGACGGTTGACAACACCCGAGTTATCATACCCGGTACATTCTTACGTGTGCTGTACCTTCAAAGCGTTAAACTACATAACCTTATTTTTACAGAAGACATATATATATATATACCTGGCACATTAAAACATTTTTAGATATATATTAAATCGCGCACGATGCGGCAGAAACCAAGGCTCTCAAGGCGGCTCTCGAGGAGGCGTTCGATGGGCTGCAGGAGAAGCGGGAAGCCGAACGAGAAACAAACAAAGTCGTCGCCGGTTGCAGGTAAGTAAGTAAGTGTGAGCCGCGGTATGCTAACACTGCTGCGACGATAGGGACGCACCCGCTTTGCTCCGGGTCCCCTGACTTTAGGAGCTCTGTACTCGTACGGGGAACCATAGTAAATAGGACCAAATACTGTTATTAAAAATAGGTAGATATATACGTTTTTGTGCGTACCGTCGGTCCTATTTACTATGCCCCCCCCGTAATATCAGCAAGTGAAAAAAGTGAAGGTGTGACCCGATGGCCTTAAGGTATACAACGTATGAACATAAAAAAAATCAAACAAGAAATCTCTAGATAGAGCAGATAGGGTAGAGTTCCCTCGGATAAGGGAGTCCCCGGGCAGTCAGAAATGTTTTTGGCTGTGACAAAGGGACCGCCCCTATCGCATCACGGGTCTGTTCAATGCGAAAATTATTTTAAAAAAAGTCTGACACGTACATTCTCGCACAGGGGGTATCGACCGATTCCGATGTACAAAATGCACATCTCCGATAGATCAGGCAGATCAGACATATCAGATAGGGCAGATGGATCGGATAGATCAGATAGATTCGACAGATCGGATAGATTTGACAGCTCAGATAGATCTGATAGATCAGACAGGTGAGATATATCAGATAGATCAGATAGATCAGATAGATCAGATAGATAAGATAGATCAGACAGATCATACAGATCAGATTGATCAGATAGATCAGATAGATCAGGCAGATGAGACAGATCAGGTAGATCAGATAGATCAGGCAGATCAGATACATCAGATACATCAGATATATCAGATAGATCACATAGATCACATAGATCACATAGATCGAACAGATCAGATAGATAACATAGATCAGATCTATGAGATAGATCACACAGGTCAGACTGGTCACATAGATCAGACAGATCAGATAGATCAGATAGGTCATCTACGTAGACCCCAACCTGCCGTTGTGATATCTTGTGCAGGATCTGTCCAGGACACATCCAACCCAGGAGACATGTCCTACTTCGTGCAGATTGCATGGCATCACACCCGACAACATGATCTAGATCATACAGATCATACAAGTCATACAGATCATACAGATCATACAGATCATACAGATCATACAGATCATACAGATCATACAGATCATACAGATCATACAGATCACACAGATCATACAGATCATACAGATCATACAGATCATACAGATCGTACAGACCATACATACAGATCGTACAGATCGTACGGATCAGGGGTTTACCTTCCCTCTGACAGATAGGTGATCTGCCCCGAGGTGTAAGCATTTTCAAAAGGGGCACAAGACGCATCAGCATCGCCGCGACGGCATACTGGTGTCGAAGAGGTGGGCCAGGAGCGGCCCTCGTTCACCGATCATGTTGTACAAGTCCCCGTCTTTTGTGCTTTCTTTGTTTTTGTGGTTGACCCACAGGCATGGCGCGAAAGAATCACGAGGGGGGAGATTGTAGAGCTTCCCTCGGCAGAGGCTAGGCGCCTCAGGTGGTCCGAGGAGCAGGGAGAGCTCACGAAGGAGGCCAACGCTAGCCTCAGGTAGTAGTATCAGCGGGAGGGGGGGGGGGGGGGTGGGGGGTACTCATGCCATGCATGACCGTAGTCGTATGACCATAGACCCTTGCATTCCTATACACAATGCCGAGACGGGGGGGAGTGTACTCATACAATGCGTGTCCTTAGTCGTATGACCATAGACCCTCGCATCCCTACAATGCCGGCGCGGAGCACGTCGGGTTGTCACCGATCTGGCAGGCATTGCTTGCTTGAAGCGGAAGAAGCGCCTTGAGCTGTTCGGCGAGTTACATGAAGGGTGACCTGCATCCTACTACCGTAAGAACCGCTTGGGTGGGGGGAGCGGGGACGTACTCATTTGATGCTTGCCTTAGTCTTTCAACCATTGACCACACATCCCTCTCGAGACGGAGCAGGGAGGGATGGGGGGGCGCACTCATTTTTTGCTTGCCTTGGTCGTTTGACCATCGACTACGCATCCCTTTCGAAACGCAGCACCGATCATACTCCTGATAGAGACACCTCCAACATTTCTCCTGTTCCTACTCCTAACATTGAGAGACACCTCCAACAATTGGGCGCTCATTACGTTGTTTCCATAAATTACACGGAAAAGTTTTGCTAGTCCTATCCCCTTCCTGTTTTGCCGCCTGTGGCCACCAGCTATCTCCGATCGTTTTCTCGCTGCTATCTAGTGTACCGAACTCCTCCGTGTCACATTCCTCTATTTCCCTCACCTTCTCTTCTAACACATCCCGTTCCTCCATGCACATTTCACCTTCGCCTTCTGTGTGAGTGCTAATCTCCACTGCTTTGCCACACGAGCACATCTGTGCGTCTACTTCCTCCTCCTCCTCCCGGCTACTGGTACACCTCTTTCTTTTTTCTGGCAGGACCAGGTCACCTACAGTGTAACAAACACCTCCATATCACAGTCGTCTATTTCGCTCACCTCCTCTTCTGACACCGTTTGGTGGGGGGGGTGTACTCATTATCATGCATGGCCGTAGTCGTATGACCATAGACCCTCGCATCTCTACAATGCCGGGACGGAGCACGTTTTTTTGTTTGGGGGGGGGGGGGGTACTCATTATCACTGTTTGGGGTAGGGGGGGGGAGAGAGAGAGAGAGAGACCGGTTGAGGGGGAAGGCGTGTGTCCGTGATTCGCATTGTTCCATTTGCCACACACCAATATGTAGCGCTTGCTCCAATCAGTCTTATTTTTATTGATGTACTCATTGCTGTCCTGTCATTTGTTATCTTCGAGCTTTTTTTTTCCCCGTCTCTCTCACGGTCGTAACTCAGTCTCGGGCTCACAAAGCAGGCTCTTTCTCCCCCCCTCCCCCCCGCTACGGCGCTTACAAGGTCATAGCTCTTGACGCAGTAAAAAAAAACCATCGTATTTGATACAATGTACACGTTGTTTTGCGGTTTCTGGGTGGGACTGGCTAGACACCCCTAACTCCTGCCTCCTGCTTCGCGCACACCGACGGTCCTCTTCGAGTTTACAGCTCGTAGAGGTGGGGGGAGGCTCTTAGTTTCTGTTTTTTGTGATTTCTGACGGGGTTAAGACATCCTTGAACCTGGCACGTACCTGGTACGTTTTTTTTTTTTTGCGGTTTCTGAGTGCGTTAAGACATCCTTGAATCCCACCTCCTGCCTCACCTATACCGACGGCCTTCTTCTTACCGACGACCCCCCCCTCCTCAAGTTTACAGCTCGGAGAGACAGGGAAGACTCTTGATGGAAGCACAGCACTCTGGCCGGCAATATATATATATATATATATATTATACTCACATCAGAGCCAAAACGGTAGGGTTATATTCCGCGTCATATCGGTACGTTTTTTTCGTTTTTGGCGGTTTCGCGGTGGGTTAAGACACCCTTGAATCCCACCTCCTGCCTCACCTACACCATCGGCCCTCTTCAAAGTGACAGCTCGGAGAGACGGGGGAGACGCTCTTGGCGTGTGAAAAACACTCGTAATTGACACCATTATATACCTGGTGTATATAATGTATTTTTGTGGCTTCTGTGTGGATTGAGACACCCGTAAACTCCACCTCCTGCCTCACTTATACCCCGACGGCCATCTTACTACCAACGACCGTCGTCAAAGGTTACGTCTCGCAGAGACGGGGAGGGTTCAGAACACTCGTCATTGATATATATATATATATATATATATGTACCTGGAATATGAGTTTTTTTTCGGTTTTTTTGAGCGGGTTTTAAGACACTCTCTATTTTTTGGGCGGGATTCTGAGCGGGTTAAGACACCCTCAAATCCCACTGTTAATACCTGTACCGACGGCCCCCCTTCCTACCGACGACCCTCTTCGATAGGTTACAGCTCGCAGAGACGGGGAGGCTCTTGGCGGAGGCAGAGCACTCGTTCGACAGCGTGAAGCGAGGGTTCGGTGACGCGGCGGGCACCATCAGCGGCCTGAGCGAGCGACTTGCCGCAAAGGAGAAGGAGCTGGTGGAGGCGGAGAAGGGACTGCGGGCAACCAAGGCGGAGGCTGACAGATTGAAGAAGGTGGGCTACCGTATACAGCAGTGTCGACCCTCTCGTAAATAACCTGACATCAGATGTTGAGCCAACATGGCTAAACCTGAAATCTTAGGCTAATATCCCTATTCTGGTTAGACCTGAAATCAGATGTTGGGCTAACATTCTCGCTGGTTCAACCCGAAATCAGATGTTAAGCTGACATCGCTATCCTGGCTGACGCTGAAATCAGATGTTAAGCTGACATCGCTATCCTGGCTGACGCTGAAATCAGATGTTAGGCTGACATTCCTATTCTGGCTAAAGCTGAAATCAGATATTAGGCTGACATCCCTATGCAGGCTAAAGCTGAAATCAGATTTTAGGCTGACATCCTTATCCTTGCTAAACCCGACATCAGATTTTAGGCTAAGAAACATCCATATTCTGGCGAAGCGAGAAGGGGGTAGATTGCACGCAATTTCTTTAATCGACGGCGAGCGCTTAGGCCTACGAGTACATACTATCTTCTTTTTGTTGTGCCTACTTTTCTAGGCTAGGTTTTCTTGAAACCTGTTTTTTTTCTTCACGAGAGGGCCGATACGCCGGTACCGCGCTTCAAGTAAACCGCAAGGCAACACGCGCCCTCTTCGGCGGAATTATCTACACCTCGGACAAATCATCTACAGATAGATCATGATCATGATCTAGATCATCTATTAATAGCGGTTCCGTACCTGCCGCGGTGAGAGGTGTGGTGTGAAGGATCTACCTTACAGGGCAGATCAAACCCAGGAAACATGCCCTTAAGTAGATCATGCAGACTACACGGGTCCCACCCGGCAACATGAGCTAGATCATACAGTTCATACAGTTCTTACAGTTCATACAGATCATACAGATCATACAGATCACACAGATCATACAGATCATGGAATAGATCTGCCTCGAAATGTCTTGATCGTGAACTGCCGGGATCGCCAACCCTTCTCGGCGACGAGGATAGTGGAAAACGGCACCGAGCTACAGCACGTATGCGCTCAACTCGCACCCGTCTACGTCTACGGAAATACCTAGACGTAGTTGCATTTCCACGGCCACCACTTTCATTGCGAGCGTGTACGCACCCCCCTCGTGTTTTCTGGGGGAAATCAGGCGCTGAAATTCGGCCCTAGGGGGGGGGGTGTTATCATACCACCCAGGGTGATAGTGCTATACGCCATTTACTACGTACCAGGTATACCTTTACCGGTGCGCTGAATAAGATACCCTGACACAGGCCCAGGCGATATTTTTCCTATTTTTTTAGAAAAGGCGTGTTCCGCAGACGGGCAATCGAAGGAAAAAAAAAATCGACACCTCACTTATTTTTCCTTTAGTCCCATCTCCCTGACGGCAGTTTAAGAGAGCGTAGGTCATGGACGAGTCTTTTTGTGTCAGGTGCGACGCCTTTTTCATCGCAAGACGTGCCTGTGACTATTGCGGGGTACCATAGTTAATAGGACCAAAATATCGTCAGAACAAATAGGTAAATATGTTTTTGTATGCACCGTAGGTCCTATTTACTATGGTCCCCCGTAATAAAACACAACTCCCCATACCCCTGCGACCCGTGGATCGTATCACTGAAAATGGCAGTTTCTTAGGCTGCTGATGCTGTTTCAACCAAGATCTTTGCCGACGACGCTGAGAACTGTTAATAGTAGGCGAAGCTATACCTGGGCCCCTAGTTCGACCTTCCGCAGCATCCTGCGCGGCCACAGCAGAGTGTACAGTAGATAACAAACAGGAGTTTCGTAATGATAAAAATTCTTGGTATCGAGAAATTTCGTTTTCGTGGTCCCAACACAGCAATGCCTGTCCTCCCTTTGCAGATCCGAGGGCCCCAACACCTCCTAGAAACCGTAACGAACAAGCTATACGTTGTGCGGGAGATGGTCCGAGGCGTGCAGTTGTATGAAACTGGAGCAGATGCAGTGTTGTTCTGTGAGGAGTGGCGATGTATCGTTGTTGTCCCAGAAATATCATTGCTGCCGTAAAAAACACGAAGCACACCTTGTATTGAAAAGACGCAAGCACTCTGTTTTTTTTTTGTTTCGATCGAGAGGGGACCTTAAACAACACGATGTTGCGTTTAGAAGGGATGTATTGTTCAAGCGATACGTACGATGTTGCATTTATGAGGGATATTATCGTTTTGAACGTGACGATGTTACGCTTGTAAGAAACAATATTTTTTTAACAAGGACGATGTTGCATCGTAAGGGATACTGTTTTTTTTTAACGATAACGATGTTGCGTTTATACGGGAATGCTCCTGTTCAAGCAAATACAATGTTGCGTTTTTTGAGGATTAACATTGTTCAAGCAAAGACGATGTTGCGCTCATAACCAATACTCTTGTTTAAGCAAAGACGATGTTGCGTTTACGAGGAACACTGTTATTTAACCCTTTTGGTACCGCAGTCCAGTTTTGGGGACAAATCACTTGGAATTAGACTGGTTGTTATCCCCAAATCGGGACTGCGGTACTAAAGGGTTTAAGCAAAATCGAGGTTGCGTTTACAAGGAAGGCGTTTTTCTTTAAGCAAGACGGTATCGCGTTTACGAGGAGCTCTATTTATTTAAACGAAACGATGTTGCGTGTAAAAGGAAGCACTATCGGTTAAACAAAACAATACGATGTTGCGTTTTGATGTTGCCTCGATAAGGAAACAAAGACGACGCGGCGCGCTCACAAGAAACACCAACGTTTAAGCAACACGATGCTGCGTTGATAAGGAAATGCTGCTGTTCAGACAGAGACGATGTTACGTTCACAACGAACACCTGCTGTACAAACAAAAACGATGCTTTGAGCAAATGAGGGATACTATTACGGGGGAACGTAGTTAACAGGACCAAATATTGTCGGTACAAATAGGTAAATATAAAAGGTTTTTATGTATACCATAGGTCCTATTTAACCATGGACCCCCGTAATAATGTTGAAACAAGACAATCAATGCTGTGTTTATATTGGAATGCCATCACTTAAACGAAGACAAATGTTGCGCATACGAGGAAAACTGTTCGATCAAGCAAAGAAGATATTATAAGTGGTCTTCCGTAAATACATTGGTGGTACCCGTTTTGAAGACCACCCCTTGCCGAGCCAATAGACGTGGAACCAATAGGCGTGGTCTCACATCTATCGTGGTCTTATCTTCTAGTACAAACTGACCGTAGTTTATCTTGTTTTTTTATACCAGGCAGGTGACAGAGCCAGTTGACCTGCTCTTGTCTCGCGAAAAGTATTGGAACCGATGATCTCAAGGTGGGTACATGCGTCACCTAGAGTCTGGTGCCCCCCCCCCCCCCCCCCCCGCGCTGCGCTGGTCAACCCAGTGTGTGGTTTCATTTCAGCTCAGTCTGAGCGAGGCGAGGAGGACCGTTCGGGGCAGGGAGAGGGCGTTAGACGTGACCAAGAAAGGGATAGAGGCGCTGGTCAGGGCGAGGCAATCGGAGATGGACGCCCGAGAAAAGGAGGTGCGACCGGCCCGGCACAGCCGAATCGCACGATAACCCTGGCAACTGTTCCTCGAGATTCACGACGTGAAATTTTCAGATTGCGGTGGAACGAGGGAGGGGGTCGGGATTTAAAAATGTCATGCATGGCCGTAGTCGTATGATCGCAGACCTTCACTTTTTCCTATTTCTTCCTATTTATTTGTCTTCGCCCTCCTTTTCTCTCCCTCCTAGCGGTAGCCCAGATCAACCATTGGGTCGCATAGCAGGGTCTCCTCCCCCCTCCCCACCACAATGCATGAACATTTAAGCCATTTCTGCCCTCGTCGACTGGCGTCTAATTGCACACTACCACTCCGCCTTAAACTATAGGGACCTTTTTTTTTGTATTATAGTTGGGCAGCGAAATGTGTACCAGGTACCAACTAACCGACTTCTGAAGAGTTTCGCCAACACAAATCGCATTTCGAGCCTCATTCGCGCTAATAATGCTCGTAGTATGATGCAAACGCGCGGAACCCCTGCCACGGAGGGTGGTTGTTCGGGAAAAATTGCGCAGGCTTGTGAACTAGACAACTTTGGATGGGCTTACATGAAAGGTACGAACAAGACAAAGCCTAAAAACCACGGACCGTTTCAAGCGGGATACCGTATGTTCCCGTCGAGAGTTGGAGCAAAACGCCAGACCAAGAGCTGATTTGACCCGTCAATAGTACCGTGACTACTGTACAATACTTGGCAAACCATTACGGGGGACCATAGTTAACAGGACCAAATATTGTTAGTAAAAATATTTAACTATATAGGCTTTTATGTATAGCATAGGTCCTGTTAACTATGGACCCCCCGTACTAGTCTAATGACTAGTCGGCGACTTATAGCCAGCCAGCTCACAGCCCCAGTCGTCGGTCGCTCCTTCGTCACTTACGATCAGACTGGGAAGAGGGTGGCGGCGGAGGCGGCGGCAGCGACGGCCACCGCGGACAAGCAGGCGCTCCGACGCAGGGTGGAGAGCGCGGAAACCTGTATCCAAGAGATGGATACCGAGAGGCGCGTACATGCGTGTCTATTTGTTTACCGGTAGGCGTACGGTAGGCACTGTGCGTGTGTTCTTCATGTTGTACCGCTCTTTCCACCCGTCGACATCCAGCACACCCAGTGTCCAATCCTGCTACGAGAGATACAAGCTCTGCGGTCCAAAACTGCGACACACTGATGCTACGCTGTTATTATTCGGCGAGCGTATTAGACAGTTTAACGCCTTGCGGTGCTGTGGCACAGACCAGATGACGGCTTTTTTGACCGGGTATGCTAAAAAAGAGGAGTACCTCGGTGCAATACGTGTGTGCGCACACCACCTTCCCCTCAGCCCCGCTCCGTCCACCACCCACCGCCCACCGCCCACCGCCGCCCAGACTTCGTCTGCGTGCTTTCATGTTCTCGCATGCTGCTGCGGGTTGCGATTCTTGTCGAACCCCGACACAACGTGACACAACATCCCTCACTCCACGACCATCGTTCGCACCTCTCTGACAGATCATCTGCAGATCAGATCACTCCCACTTGATGATCTAGATCTTTGAAGGCAGATAGATCGTCCCTGATCTGTGTGATCGGTATGGTCTAGGTCATGTTGCCGGGTGGGACCCGTACGGTCTGCGTGATCTACGCCTGCAGGCGCCATCCGCGATTATAAGTTCGTTTTCGCAGAGGTCAACAAAATACATTCTCAAGCGCGAAACTCTGGAGGTGTATCCGTTCGGCCTCGTGGATCACGACTCCGGATCTGCTTTTGTGTATTCGGTGCTTGTGAGGTGGAGATATTGATGATTTAGCGCGGGGGGGGGGAGGGGGAATTCGAGGGGAAAACGGCCGATTTTGGTGAAAAATGTCCCCCCGGGACGATTCACAAAAAAAAAAACCGTCATCCGAATCGTGTCAATTTTTCAGGGTTGATGCATACCTGGTACAACATAAAAACAGCGGTAGCAGCGCTTTCGAAGTCAAAAAGTGACAAACGTGTTTCTTCGCGCCAGCTACGTCCCTTCGGAAAGAAGTTTTTCTACCAACCGGAGATTTCTTCTATTGGAATTTTCGAGCATCGCCCCAGCTCAATTTTGCTCTGATCGCTGCTTTGTAGAGTTCTACCCCAGCTAAAGCGGCCCGCCGAGCAGTCAAGTAGGGAATGCTGCGATATAGTTTTTTCAAGGCAACCCGAACTTGTTTTTTTTTGTACCATTCAGCTTACGACGGGTTTGGGCGTTTTGGAACGATCTATGAAATCAGTTTTGTTGCTCTTTTGTTTGAGGCGAGCCGAGCCATTACCAAAAAGCAATCTGACCGAAGATGGCGCCTGTAGCACAGGTTTCCTGGGTTGGATCTGTGCCGTGTACAGATCCTGCACAGCCACTCACAACGACAGCTGAGGAACTGCTATATAGATTTTTTAGATCATGATCTGTAGGAGTAGTTTCGTCAGGCACACCTTCAGGACCTCCCACACTACTATTACGGGGGTCCATAGTTAACAGGACCTGTGGTGTACATAAAAACCTATAAATTTTACTATTTTTACTAACATTATTTGGTCCCGTTAACTATGGACCCCCGTAATAACACCAGTGTTTATAGTCTAGACTGCCGTCCGTCACAGGCCTGCATTGCCGTCTCCTACACTAAACCTAGTGTGTTAAGTCTAGACGGCCGTCCGTCACAAGCCTGCATTGCCGTCTCCCACATGAACACCAGTGTATAAAGCCTGGACGGCCGTCCGTCACATGTCTACAACGCCGTCTCCCATGCTAAGGTTAGTACGTGAAGTCGAGAAGGCCCTCCGTCACAGGCTTAAACTACTGCCTCTCACACAAAAAAAACAGCATATGGAGTCAAGGCGGACGTCCGTCACAAGTCAAAAACCGACGTCCGTCATACCTAAACTTGCCGTCTCCCATACTAAAACTACTAAATTTTATACTAGGTCCAGACGGTCGGCCGTCACGCAGGCCTATATTGAGATCTCCTGGGTTCTCATTACGCCCCAGCCGACTTCCCGTGTGTAAACGTTTTTTGCTTCGGTAATTTCCCCCGCACAGGATAAGAAACAGGAAAGCTGGCACAGGCTGGATTTCATATTTGAGCGTGGATGCGTCCTACACCAGATTCGGCACAGCGACCCTACAAACTCTGTTTTTTTCCTGCAATTCTCAGCCTGCCTTTTTCTTGTTGCTCGTTTTCTTGTAAGGTGTCTTGTACTGCTGCGTAACAATTTTTGTTGTTGTTGTTGTTGTTGTTGTTGTTGTCGCTGGTGGTGTTGTTGTTGTCGTTGTTGTTGTTGCTGTTGCTGCTGCTTTCGTTCCCCTTCTCAAGTCGAACGAATTTTACCTCGGTACCTTTCCCTCACACCGGCCTCACGTCGCGCACAACCTTTTTGTTGTTCGTTGGTTATGTTCCCCCTTCTCAAGCCAGACGGGTTTTGCTGCAGTACCTGGCCGCCGCGCGACAAGACGTGTCCTCCATGCGAGCGGGAGCGAGACTCGCTCCTGCGTCATCAGACACCGGGATGGCCGGTAAGAAAGATCGGTCGAACTTGTTGCATACCTACGCTCCCAACCCTCAGACCCACCCCAGCGGGAGGAGCTACCCTATGCCGTAAAACGGGGGTGCGATCGCTTCTTAGCGCTCGTTTTTTCTCTTAATCAAGTCGAACGTTGTGTATTCGGAAGCCGTTCTCGCTCTCTCTCTCTCTCTCTCTCGATCGACCAGGTTTTCCCCGAAAAAGCCTTCTTCGTTTGACAAAACCTTAACCCGTTCTCGCCAAAACCGAGTGCGGAAGAACGATCTCACTCCTGTGCGAAATCAACGCTCCTTAAGGTGGTCGGTTGTCGGGCGAGATACGTATAAGCACGGAGTTCCAGAAATAAAATGAGTTGCTGCATATCTCCATCGTCACGCACGTCAGAAGAAAACTCACTTTTTAAGTTTCGCGAAAAATTGTTTACAACAGGAACGCTTACACGGACTCTAGTAAATAGGACCAAACATTGTTCGTAAAAATAACGAAATACATAGGTTTTTGTGTGTACCGTAGGTCCTGTTCACTATGGTCCCCCGTATTAGATCTAGCGCGGGGCAGTCAATGCGCCGGTTTTCTTGTTAGATGGCCGGTGCTGATCAGCAGTAAGGCTAGAACAGCGGCGGGTTTGTCTTCCACGCGCTTCCCTCCACAGGCATATTATCCCACTCTTTCGTTCGTGAATCTCTGGGCTTTGAATCCTCAAGCTAGCACATTGTTTTCCGCGTAAATTGACTTGTTTTTTTTTTCGCATAATTGACATTATTTTCGTCTCTCTAGGCTTTTTGGACCCTTTTAGGCTCGCATTTTTTCTTCCCGCATGAATTGGCATTTATTTTTTTCCGTGTTTACTCGCGTGTGCGCTATAAAACAAACTAATTCGTAGCACAACACACATGTTTCTAGTAGTTTGTCCCCAAAAGCGCGAGTTGGTGCACTAACGAAAAACGTCCATGTAGCAAACTTGAGTAAATTTGTATCAAATTTGGGCCCCTTTTTGGTGTGTGTATAAACTGCTCAACTTAACCTTGCACGGTCCCAGCGACCCACCCTTTCACTACCCACCGGAAAGGCACCCGCTTAAAACAAGCAGAGACGCGACTAAGTTGAAATGGCAATACAAGGCAAGGAGCGTGTAAAACAACAGAGGTTGCCAGCCACAGCTGATAAGGCCGTATGCGAGCAAGCACTTGAAGGGCGAACTGGAATACGGTGGGATGGCGTCGTCGCGAAAGTAGGGAAGAAAATCGGAGGACACCAAGAATACATATCTTGGGGTACAAGGTAGCAGTGAAAACTGCATGATAGAAAGAAGGAAAAAGCTAGCGCTAAGAAATACGGGGAAAGAGGAGGAACACCTGGAGGCATACGGGGGGTTAAGAGAAGGTAAAGGTATAGGACTGCGCGAGAATGTTGAAACTACGATTCCGTTCAAGGGACCTGGGCCTGCCAGAAAAAAAAGAAAGAGGTACACCTGTAGTCAGGATGTTCTTTTGCGGCAAAACACTAGAGAGTAGAACTCACACAGAAGGGAGAAAGTGAAAATGTACAAGGAGGAATGAGATGTGTTAGAGGAGGCGACGAGCTAAACAGACCAATGTGATACGGGGAGGTTTTGGTACACTAGACAGCAGCGAGAAAACGATAGCTATCCTAGGAGAAATATGGTGGCCACAGGCGACGAAACAGGAAGGGGATGAGGTGAGAGATTTTTTTTAAAATCTATTGTATGGAAAATACATATTGAGCGCCCAACAGTTGGAGGTGTCTTTATGATTAGGAGTACGAACGGTGTTCCGCCTCGAAAGGGATTCGCGGCCAATGGTCAAATGACAAGGGCAAGCAGCAAGAGCCCCCCCCCCATCCCTTCATGCGACTCGCCCAACAGCCCACGGTGCTTCGAGCTCGGTGCGAGCAATGTCTGCCTGGTCGGTGAAAACCCGACGTGCTCCGTCCCGGCATTGGAGGGATACGAAGGTTTATGGCCATACGACTACGGCCATGCATGATAATGATGACACCCCCCCCCCCCCCCCCCCCTCCCCATCCCTTTTGCGACTCGCCCAAACCCCACGGCGCTTCGCGCTTGATGCAAGCAACGTTGGCCTGGTCGGTGATAACCTAACGTTCTCTGTCCCGGAAGTACAGGGATGCGGGGGTGTATGGTCATATGACTATTGCCATGCACGACATGAGTACACCCCCCCCCCCTCCCCTAATCCTTTTCCTTCCCCCCGGTTTTGAAGGGATGAGAGGGTCTATGGCCACACGACTACGACCATGCATGGCAATGAGTACACCCCCCCCCCCCCCCCCCACCCCTCCACTAACTTTTCTTATTTCAAAAACATACTGATATCATGAAGGCGGAGGAGAGAAGAAGGGCAAGCGCGCTTGTTGGCGCGAAACCACCCGCGGCCTCCTCGAGCGCGCCGTTTCAGATTGGTCGGCGAAAACCCTACTCCGACGCCGACGACGGGTCGCCGGCGGGAAGCAGCCGCGATCGGCAGCCGCCGCCGCCGCCGCCGCCGCGAGTAGCATCGACGGACTTAAGTCAGCAGGGGAGGAGTCGTCTTCTGTTGAGTCGGGACTTGGATTGGGATTGGAGCATTCGGAGGAGGACGGGGATGAGGAGGAGGAGGAAGAGGAGGAGGTGATTATGCGTGTGTCCCCGCCCCGGAAGAACACACCTGCCGGGGGTTTCCCTGATGGACTCGATGGCATGGTTGATGGCGGCGCGGGGAGGCGCTTTTCTTCGACTGACGAGGCTGATGTGAGCGACGGCGACAGTGGTTGGTGGTGTTAGCGGTGTTGGCGGTGACAATGGTTGGTGGTGTTGGTGATGTTGGTGGTGTTGGTGGTGGCGGTGGTTGGTGGTGTTTGGTGGTGGTGGTCTGAGGGCGATGGGTCCAGGTTCTCAGAGGATGCGTTGCGAACTCGCGTCGTTGTCACAAACACACAAAGCATGCAGCTCAAGTCAGCACGACCAATATCGCCTATCTTCGCAAGAGATATGCAGCTCAAGTTAGCACGACCAATATCGCCTAACCTTCACACGAGAAAAGTTACCGCCCCCAAAAATTAGGAGCTATGTCCCTATTAACGGTTTATAGTTTAGAGGGCTGTTCACAGGTCGGGCGACAACTCGAGGGTCAGTTCGGGTCGGGTAAAGTCACCTACGAGTAGCCCGACCTGATCTGACCCGAAGTGTAAGACTTTGAAGACCTCTTGACACTACTCGACCCGACCCGAACCGGCCCGACCCGACCCGTGAGATTTAGAAGACCTCCTGGCCCGACCCGCGGGTCGAGTCACGACCCCTGAACAGCCTTGCTACGTTTTGGACAGCAGTAGCCAAATCGGTTGACCACCATTCTCAGTTTCGACGATGTAACAATTTCGTCCCCGAAATCGTGTGCGTCCTTTTACCGTGGCATCTCACCGTCGAGCGAACGGTTGACGATAGTTCCTGTTCCAGAAACTGAAGGACGGGCGATAGGTACTACATAAACTGTTGCGAGTGACAAAATGCGTACCAGGTAGGTATACAACAAGAACAGTGGGACGCGCTTTTTATTTTGGTGAACTTACGATGGCGGGTGCGGTGGAGTATCTGTGCTATTGCCCTGAAAGGCAGGACATCCTGTACGATCTTACTTGAATAAATACGAGAGCGTATTTCGTATTGCTTGGAACATGTTTCTTGGACAGGAAAACAGGAGACGGGTGGGATGTTGCACCTCACCCCCCCCCTTCTCGCAGTTTACATCGCGACCGAATTTCGGAATAAACCTCTTTCTCAGGGTTGGCCGGAACCTTTGGAGGAGGAGGAGGAGGAGGAGGGGGGGGGGGTGGTTATGAGCGCTTTAAAAACGAAACAAGACGATTTTTAGTTCTGTCTTTTTTTTTTTTTTTTTTTTTTGGTGGCGGCGCCGGGGGGGGGGGGGGGGGGGGGGGGGGGGGGGGGGGGGGGGGGGGGGGGGGGGGGGGGGACGTTTTTGTTTTGTAAAGTGTCGTCGTCCGCCCAAACGGAAAATCAACCTTTTTTCACCTTTTTTCACCTTTTTTTGTTTCTTCAGTTTCACTGGCGACTCGACTCCCCGGTGGAGACAGTTGGGTCTCCCAAAAACAAATCACCCGGAGTGGTGTTCTCCGAGGATGTCACATACAGCGTACCCCGGTGATAAAGTGGGTAGTTGCGCTGACGACAAGCGGTCTATCTCACAGCAATGTGCCGGCAGAACTCGTCGCCCTGAAACATTTTCACAACTACGTGCGAAGCGTGCCGAGGTGGCTTTTTTCCTTAGCCTGCGAGCGGCGTTTCCCGCCCTCAAATGACAGACGCCGCGGCTGGAGGTGGTTCGGTCGTACACCTCTCCGAGAGGATGCGGAAACGGCCGGGACGTCGGATGGTGCTGGGACCTGTCCTTCGCGAGGGGCAACGGAAGCGGTGCGTGCGCGTCGTCGAGTTTACAGTACGAGGTCGACCCCCTTTAGGACTGCAGCCCTGTTTCGGGAACAACGACTTGTAACCATAGTTGCATACCGTACCAGGTACGAGTTTCTGTGTAAGTGCAGTACAAAAAGGGAAATTTCACCTCAAAGAGTAAATTTTGTTTTCCAACGGCAATCATAACGTCTTTTTTTGTTTTCGTTGGCGCTCGGAAATTTGTCTTTCTGCGGCGATCCATCCCCGCCTTGACCCCATTGCTCGTAAAAAGAGACGGGGGCGATTTCGTCGGAAAACTACCTGGCAAGTGTACTGTTACGGGGGACCATAGTAAATAGGACCAAATTTTGTCAGTAAAAATAGGGAAATGCATAGGTTTTTGTGTGTACCATAGGTCTTATTAACTGTGGGTCCCCCTGAGCGGGAACAGAAGGGCCGTTTTAAGATTACTATGAAGACCAAGCGGTACTTGTATTTACGGAAGACCCCGCGATACTGCTATTTACGCCCCGGGTGGTGGGTTGTAGGTGCAGGAGCTGGCCTCTGGAAGCACATTCGCATGTGTGTATAATGTGTATGTGTTTTTTGCATTTCTTCTTCTTGCGATCATCGCACCTCGTAAACCATTTTTTCGTGACGGTGCACACGTTTTTGTTCTGGGGGCGACCTTGCTCGGAAACAGAGTGCGGTCGTTCGTTGCGGCATGTATGCTGAAGTAGTAGGTGCGTGTTTTCGCACTAAAGCCGTCGTGCTTTTCCACCCAACCCCCATGTCGACGACATTTCTTCAGAGCAAATCCAGCGCCCGCGCTGAATCTTGACCCTACGTAGAGAGAAAAAACGAGCGCTTGTGGTCACGACGCCCCACCATCAAAGATGGCGTGTGGAGATAGGGGGAGATAGATTTGCTTGTTTGGTCCATCGTGGGTTCGACTTGCCATGGTCCTCCGTTCATAGTATCAGGGGGAACCACAGTAAATAGGGTCTACGGCACAGAAAAAAACTATATATTTCCCTATTTTTACTACTAATAAACAATATGTTGTCCTATTTACTATGGTCTCCCATAACAGTACACGGTTGGTTGTTGACGCCGAAATAGGAAAACACGCATCTGCAAGGGCGCCTCGTGTTGATAGTTTAGCAAGACGGGAGCGGGTGGACGACTACTGGTGGGAGGCGCGGCGAAAGCCTTCGGCGACACAGAGGAGTCCAGGCCACTGCTGCACACCGCCGCCACCCCAACCGCTGTGCTGAGCTTGCCGCTGTAGAATTGGACTTGCTCACGGTGATGGCGCGTGAGTCGTTGAATATTTTCGAAGCGAGTGATCTCCGCCGCTCCAGGATACCGTAAAGTCGGCGGGCATCCGTCCCTTACCACAGCAGTAGATAGTTTTGTTAACCGGTTTCAAGCTTTAGTCCACGTCCCTGTATAACTACCAGTTGCTTTCGCCACTGCCTGGATAGACACAGCTGCCTTCGACGCCATTTGTCAAGGTGTGTACCAGGTAGGTATGTTGGGCTGCTGGTAAACGGTCAACCGATCGCCTGCCCAGATTAGGCCTCATAACACGCAGTATCGGCGAACATCCGTTCCCTGTCGGCCTAGTACGTCATGTTTGGTTCGTTTTCATCAAGTTTTATATAGAGTTGGTTTCAATCCCAGCCCCGCAAGCGCCTTTCTTTGAAAATATCCCCCTGCGCCCGGGCCGTGTCGACGTTGTGTGGAACTTTGTTTTCGCTTGCCAAAGGCTGCGGTGACTAGTCCCATTCCCCCCCAAGTATAACGCAGGCGGATCGAATACGGTATATGCATGCAGCGAACCACCGAAAACGAGTTTACTGTTATCCTAAACAGTAGCCGTCGGCGGCTACCAAGGTGCTTATTTAAGGTATCGGGTCTGCGTTCGACGGAATCAAGCACCGGTGCCGCCTCGAATTTTGCCCCGGCGCCGGCGCCGCCCCCCGCCTCACAAGCGGTTCTTAGTAGCATGCAGCTCGTCCATCATGCGACTCGCTGAACACCTCACGGCACGTCGCGCTTGGTGCAAGCAATGCCTGTCTGGTCGGTGATAACCTGACGTGCCCCGCCCCGACATTGTGGGGATGCGAGGGGCTATGGTTATACGACTACGGCCATGCATGCCAATGAGTACCCCCCCCCCCCCCCCCCCCCCCCCCCCCCCCGACGGCCCCCCGACGTCGATAAAACCAAACGCAAACAACACAACTACTCGAGATTTCGCCGATTCTGTTCGGACACCGAACGCTTTTGCTATTTGGTGTCGAGGCAGCCGGTTCGGTGAGCGACAAGTTTTGGCTCCGGAGGCAGTATGCGAGGGCGGCGACCTCACTGTCGAGATCAACCGGCGCTAAATCATCGCAACAGCCTACGTTTTTAGGAAACCCTAACCCTAAGCAGTCGGTGCGACCGGCTGGTCGTACCTTGCCACCCTTGTTCAAAGTACTGATGCAGACCTACCATCTGACCCCGTGAGGCGAAGCATGCGCGAAAAATGCAAACCTTCAGAGGGGCTGGGAGCCTAAGTACGAACGCAACCATTGGTTTCTTTTTTTCCAAACGCAGGAGACGATTTCATGGCCAGGTTTGGCCTCGAGACGCTGGGCAAGTCTCTGCGCGAGCTGGGAGTGGCTGGGGAGGGCACGAAGAAGGTTCTGGTCGCGGTCGTGCGCATGTTCGACACGGTGCTGCTAGTGAGGTGGGCCACCCGATGACGGCAGAGCGTTCGCCCCTGTCCTGTTGTTTGGTGACTGACCTCTACTGTAGTTGCTGCACTTGCGAAGGGCGTATATGAAAAGCTACCTATTGCCAACATGCTCTTCGTGCTACCGAACGCTCATACCA
This sequence comes from Macrocystis pyrifera, assembly GCA_031763025.1. Taxonomy (NCBI): domain Eukaryota; class Phaeophyceae; order Laminariales; family Laminariaceae; genus Macrocystis; species Macrocystis pyrifera. Next base: position 10,906,444 of record JASSKH010000008.1, read on the forward strand.
GACAACCGACAGAAAGAAAACAAGGACGCGCTCCTCTTCTTAGGTCGTTCAAATCCGGGCCATAAAGAGATACCTGGTATAATATTAACAAAAAAAGTAAAAAAAAAATGCATCAGCTGCGAGATCGAGGATTTCGTCGCAACTATTACGGGGGGTCATAGTAAGTAGGACCAAATATTGTTTGTAAAATTGTGGAAATATATGGGTGTTTGTGTGCACCGTAGGTCCTGTTAACTATGGTCCCCCGTAATACCAGTTTTATAGTTATTTACGACTTTTGCAGGAATGGATGGGAGCAGTTATTTAATTAAATGACATATCTACGAGAGGGTACAAAGTTTCCCTTCGAAGTGGGTTTTACAATTGAATTATACAAAATATCGAAAAAAACACAAAAGGATCACAAAATATGATTAAAAAAAAAACAAAAGTGATGGCGACGCATTTTTTTTTTTTTTTAAATCGTATACAAATTCATGGCGAAATACTAAAGGCTGTGTATATACGCATACATCTTCAACCCCCCTTGGGTAAAAAAAACATTTTGGCAACGAATCAAACACCCAGGAACTTAGCGGCGAAGCAGTGCGCGGAGGTTAGGGCGGAGCTTGCAGCTGCTGTCGCTCGCCTATCCTCTCGCGCCGCTGTCGTATCGGAGGCCCGAGGGATGGCTCGGAAAGCTTTTACCTGCAACAGTACGCTGCTGATACGCCTCGTCGACCTGGAAACTCCATTGTTGGTCCGCTTTGGAAACGGAAAAAGGGCAGGTAGGTGACGCGAGAGGACTGCTTGTTTGTTTTTTTACGCAAAGCGTGGGCAAGCCTGCATGCAGCGCCGGATAGGTCTGCGAGCTAACAGTGGGACGTCACTCATTAATCCGTAGACTGTGACAACAAGGCGGCTGGTCATTGGCAGAGCAGCACGTTCCAGGACGATGAAAACCTCTCTACTATACCTATTCATTACAGGGTACCTAATAAGAAAATGAGCTATAAGAAAGTCAGGCTGGTAAGAAAGGGGCAGTCGTTGTACTGAAGTAGGTGTAGAATGCGCCCATTCTCAAATATTAAACTCAGCCTGGGTCGGATTTCCCGTCTCATAGGTATTGCGGTAGGTGCTCCGTACTGCACGTCAGGAGTCTGTACTGGTGACACAACAAGGGGATGGACTGCAGCAGCATCGTACGGCACGTCGACGACGGCTACGCGTCACCGTCGTGGGGCACTACTACTGTAGATTGGTGCAGGTGCTCTCACATTCACAGAAGCACCCTAACAAAAGGTGTAAAAACGCCTACACAGTCTATGAAACCCGAGATAGCATCCTCCCCTGGGATGAAGTAGGTTCCGAACCGACTGCCTCCAAACACAAGGGTAGCGACACACAACGAAAAGAGGCGACTCTGGAAAGAAGCGCAACATTGTAGGAGCAATGTTTTCTACTACCGACACAGCTGCTTGGTCTTCAACTATTTTTATAGGAGAGCACCGCGTGTTAAAGGTCGAGCACCATAACTCAGGGCTGAAACTAAAAAAAACTTCATGTTTCTTCAATGAACATTTTCCCCTCGTTTTAGAATGTACCCCGCCGTTCCACGTAGTAGTCGCAGGCTTAGGTTTGGGGTGGGCAGTCTAAAGAGGCCCTGTACCCTCTCGTCCGCAGCGAAGGGGACCCACGCCTTTAACCCCTTTAGTCTAGGACTACAGTCCCGATTTGGTGACAAACCACTCCGGATTTGACTGGTTTGTCCCCCAAAAGGGGCTGCGGTCCTAAAGGGATTGCCGCTGCAGTAGGAGTCACGGTGGGTGTTTGCCTCGTAGGGGCAGCTCACGACAGCAATAAGAGACGCACCACGAACAAAAACAACCGACAAGATGAATTGGATCCCAATGATACTTGTGGTCAGGTCTGACTGATACGCATCTCCCCCGCGTTTGAAGTTCATACGACTATACTCCTGCCGAAGCTTCCTTTTTTTTTTGCATGTGGACGGTATTATTGGAGCAAGTGCTGCACGTTGTCAGATGGCAACTACCATTGCGGCGGGCCGTAGTAAATGAGACCTGCGCCACACACACAAATATATATATATATTTACCTATTTTTATCGACAATATTTGGTCCTATTAACTACAGTATTGTCCCCAGTTCAATAGGAACAGCAATAACATTGATAGTACTTCTGTAAGTTTCCTCAGTTTGGGAGCCCCATCAGTCATATCCCCACGAGCTACTCTTGTAGTAGGTGTACAACGAAGGACCGATTAACCTCCGGGGTCCCTGTTTTGATGGCGACCTACACAATGATTACGTTTGGTCCTATCGATCGTCCACGAGCAGCTTACGCCCAGCAGTACAGGGAGCCCACCTTGCCCGCCGTGCCCGCCGTGCCGTGCCGTACGACTCTTTCCTCGCATTGTAACTTATTGAGACACCAATTAATTTCTACCATTCCCCAAAACCACGCGAGTGACCTCTCGTTGCTGTAACTGTTAGTTTTTTACCAACACGTCACCATGCTATGGTATCGCCACTTGACCCTTTTAACTCATTTAGTACCGCAGTCCCGATTTGGGGACGAACCAGTCTAATTCCAAGTGATTTGTCCCCAAAACGGGACTGCGGTACTGAAAGGGTCAAGGCAAACTGAAGATCCGTTTTGGGGACAAACTACTTTGAATTTGAGTGAGTTGTCGCCCAAACGGGACTGCAGTACTGAAAGGGATGTTTGGGTAGTTTCCTCGGCTTCGGGAGAGGCCTGTCAAGTCAGAAAAAATGCGACCACATACTGCTGTTGCAGCAGTAGTACTTCTATCGCAGCATGCGTCTCACCAGCAGCACCTACTACCTTGGCAAGGCAAGGACAAGCACGATCCACGCCTAGTAGTCCCTGTCCCATGGTTAGCTTAAGAAGGCCAGTCCATGCATGCCCCATGGTTGGTCTCTGATCGGGTAACGAAGGGGACTCACGCTTTTTACACTACAACACTTCAACAGTAGACAGGTAGGGAAGTCACAGCAGTATCATGCCAGAACAAGCAGGTTTCACGCCCAGTCCATGTCCCATGGTTTACTTGAGAAGGCCAGTCCATGCATGCCCCGTGGCTGACCTCTGCGAAGGAGAAGGCGGTGGACAGGAAGGGAGCTGCCGCGACAGAGCAAGGAGGCGCAGATGAGGGCGGGGCGTTTCCAACCAACTCCCCGGTCACATCCCTCGTCGAAGATGTGGACCCCCCCACGACAACAAGGAACGGTGCGGTAGAAACTAAAAGCCAAAAATGTTGAACACCATACAACATATCGCTCCCTCTTGTGGAACTTTGAAATTTTGTTTAGCCTTCTAGTAAAAACCCGATTCCACCACACTCTCGCACATTTTCACCGCAGCAGCAACGATGTGGTAGAAATAATGGAGACTGAAAATGTTGATCAACACCGAACGAACGCTCATATGCTGAATTTAGCCTCGGGCGAGATAGATAGATAGGGGCACAGCAGTAGCGCTTTTTTCTCCGTGTTACGATGGGGGTAAACTAGGACTTTTTGCCCCGTGCTGCGATGAGGGTAAAGTAGGACTTTTTACCCCGTGCTACTATAGGGGCACCGTAGAGCTTTTTACCCCTGCTACGATAGGGGCGCAGTAGCACTTTTTTGCCCCGTGCTACGTTAGAGGCACTGTAGGACTCTTTTACCCCGTGCTACGATAAAGGCCCAGTGGGACTTCTTGCCCCGTGCTTCGATAGAAGCACTGTAGCACTTTTTGCCCCGTGCTAACATAGGGGCATATCAGCACTTTTTGCCCCGTGCTCGTAGTAGCGCCTTTTGCCCCGTGCTACCATAGGGGCGCAGTGGCACTTTTTGCCCCGTGCTGCGATGGGGGCAAAGAGGCACTTTTTGCCCCTTGCTACGACAGGAGCAGAGTAGCGCCTTCTGCCCCGTGCTACGATAGGGGCACAATAACATTTTTTGCCCTGTGCTATGATAGGAGCATAGTGACGCCTTTTACGCCGTGCTACGATGGGGGCGCAGCAGCACTTTTTGCCCCGTGCTACGATAGGAACATAGTAGCACTTTTTAACCCGTGCTACGATGAGGGCACAACTAGTAGCACTTTTTGCCCCCGTTCTACGATAGGGGCATTACATCAGTTTTTGCCCCGTGCTACGACGGAGGCGTAGTAAGACTTTTGCCCCGTGCTACGATAGAGGCACAGGAGCCCTTTTTCCCCGTGCTACGATGAGGGCACAGCAGAACTTTTTGCCCCGTGCTACTATAAGAGCATAGTGGCGCCGTTTACCCTACGCTACGAGAGGGGCGCCGTAGCACGTTTTGCCCCGTGCTATCATAGGGGCGCAGCAGCACTTTTTGCCCCCGTTCTACGATAGGGGCATTACATCAGTTTTTGCCCCGTGCTACGATGGGGGTATAGTATTAATAGCGCCATTTACCTCGTGCTACAAGAGGGGCACCGTAGTCCTTTTTGCCCCGTGCTACTATAGGGGCACCGTAGCACTTTTTACCCCTTGCCACGATAGGAGCACAGTAGCACTTTTTGCCCCCAAACGTTCCTGACTTACGGGGCTCCTCGATTGAGGAACTATGGAGAATCGTTGGAAAACCATCATGTACGAGTGATTCCCAGTTTTTATTCGTGACGTAGACCCGGACGGGATTGTGGAGCTGGTTAATTTAGTTTCCATTCCATGTCAAAAATAATCCGTTTCTGGCCGAGGTATATAAAAAGCTCCTCAATTTAAATTATCTCACTCAGAAGAAAAGAGACGCAATTGAACTCGAAAATATGTAACAGGTATAATTTTGGCGGTCATACGTACCGCATAATAACCCACTCAGTCTCGTGACTATAAAGAAGGCCAGAGGGTTATACTATGTCACACCTGTAACCAACAAGGTGCAACCTTACCGGACGCACAGCAGTATAGCATGCGTCCCTTCGAAACCCGATTCCGTAATACGGACCCTCTCCCACATCCCCCCACCGTGACGAAGCAGAGGTCCGCGGGGAGAGCCCGACGACCTCTGCCACCAGCATAATAGATCGCAACCAGGAGGATGATGGTGAGCGTGGCGATGGCAGGATGGAACGAATTTCTCGCCTCCGGCGGAGACTCGGAGAGGTCAAGAAAACGCGGCGGCGGCGGCGGCATTCGCCGCCGCTTACCACCGCCGCCTCCACCGCCGCCGTGGGAGTCACGCTTGACCTCTCCAACGTAGGCCTCACCGATGAAGCCCTCAGCCTGGTGAGAGCAAACCATCAACTAGTGCCGTTCGCAAGCAACCTCGCGGCACACCAAGCAAGCAGGGCCTCTGGTTGGGGTTAGGGTTAGTCCGGGTCGGAGTGGTGACCGCCGTCAGCCGAATCCGACAAGAAGGGTACTAGCATGCAGTACGACGGACACCAAGATTTGCTTCGGTGCGTGATCTTCACATGTATCCGTACACCCCAATATAAATATTTCTACGTACCCCATCGACCTCCGTGCACATTCGGTGTCTGCGCCGATTGCCCATCCTTCGCACGTGGAGAGAATGCAGGCCCTGTGGTCACGAACTACGAGACATACGCACGTACATAGCGCGCCGGGAACGCAGTGAGGAGACCAGGGAAGGCCATGCCAAACGTACCGAAGAATCACGAAAAAAAAACAGTACCCAAAAGAAAGCCAGGAAAACAGAGAAATATGCCCTTCTCGTCCATACGATACCGCAACAGGTGGTACAGGTGCTGCTGCGAAGGTGCACCCACCAGCCTAAAGCAAAACCCGCCGACTGGAATGCCCCCCGCAAGGGTGCCAAGACATCTGGATCCATACCATCGCCTCCCAAATCGCCGGAGGAAGTCAGGCTGCCAGAGGGGCAGCGGAACGAGGGCGTGACCGACGGAAACCCTATTTTGTCCCCCGCGGGCGATGGGCATCGGAGAAGAACGATAGTGCCTTTGTCACGCTTGATTTTGAGGGGGAACTGCTTGACCGATGCGGGCGCGGTGGCTCTTGCGCCCCTGGTGCGGGCGTCGCACAGTCTAATGGAGGTCGATCTCAAGGGCAACTCCATCGGCAAGAAAGGGAAGCTTGCTTTGAAGAAGGTGGTTGATAGATGTTTGCGGTGAACAAAGGCAGCAGCAGCAGCAGAATCAGCTGCAGTCCAACGCGACAGCAAAAAACCCAAGTACATATATGTAGTCAACGGCACAAAAAACGAGTGTCTAGCCTATTACAACAGTACCACCTGCTTATGACTCGCGGTGTGAGGTAAGGAAGGGTACGCATCAGTTTGAGCATCGAAATCGTCGCCTTCTTCGCGTACACGGCTCCCACTTACGGGGAAGCGAGGAGCTTGTGCCAGCTGGCCGTCACGAGTTCTTCCCCTGCGCACCTTTCTGCGAAGGAATACTATTTGGCATTGCAAACGTTGTCGCCGTCAATTGTAAGCCGAGCTGCCAACGAAATCAGAGCTCTTTAGTAGGGAATTTCCCGCTCATGGCGCGGAAGACCTTCTCGTCGACGTCTTGAGGGGGTCAAGGTTACGGGGGATACATTACGCCACTCTTACATGTCATTTTAGTGCTACATTTCTCCTTAGGTTTCGCCTCTACGCCGCATGTTCCGCTATTCTTCGTCGGCTTGCAACCGCCGCGGGGGGTCTCGGGTCCCGACTAAATGGCCGTCCCCGGTGTTTTTTACAGCGGCAGTGCGACCTTTTTTAACGTATTTTTCGAAACGCCATCTGTTCGTCCATTCGGCGTCCTCAATATAGTTTTTTGCTCCCGTCTCATCGTTGCGCTTACATCACTCGTAGGCACTGGCGAGTAACCCGTGGGTGCACAGCGTTACCAGCGAGGACGCTTGCAGCGGCGAGGGCAACAACAGGGGAAACATGAAGCCAGGGGTGGTCCTGCGAGCCAGGCGCCGCCCGCGAACCACGAGCGGAGACAGAGCAAAGGCGTACGCATTCGCGATCATACCGCCGTCGCTTCAACCGGGCCGTGGAACGTCCACCGCCACCGCCACCACCACCACTTCTGGTAAGTTGGCGGAGCGTTTCATGGACAGCAGGCCGAAGTTCCGCTGTAGCAGCGACGGAAAGCTCGAGACAAGCTGCAGCGCTGACGACCACCGCGCGCCTGCACGCGGAGAGTCGACCAACGGTCTCGGCCGAGCCAGCCGAGAAGCCTTGGGCAGGCTCCACGGGAATGATCTGCGTCTGATGAGCCAGGCGGTAACGGATAGTTGGGGGGAAAACATCACCGGCATTGCGACCTCGTGCAAGATCGACCTCCGAAGTTGTTGCTCACGGCAACCCTTTCCGTTCGGGGTAACCACTGAGGACCACGTATCTCATTCTCGGGCGGGTTCGCTGCCGGTGACTCCTTCTCTAGGCCGGGGTGAACACTTGACGCCTGGGGGACGGCGACGCCGTCAGCGCCGTGCCGACGTTAGCCGTTCTCGGCGACGTAGAAGCAATCCCGAGCTGGAAGGAGTACAGCACAGCCCTTCAAGCCGCCATTGGGCTACTGACACCTTGGTGGGCATCGGGAGCGTCACGGCGACGCGATTGCAGCAGCAGCAGCAGCAGCAGCAGCGCGGCGCGTTAAGAGACGAGTGAGAGACGATTGCCGGCACCCGGCCAAGTCCGAAAGGCAGGATGCGGACGATCTGAAATCGCTCCTGAGCGCGTCTCGCCTGATTTTCGACGAGATAGAGGGGCAGTGCGAAGGTGTTATCCCCGAGGCGACCGAAAACGGAACTCGTCCAGATAATTATGATGGTGTCCATCTGTCTCGCAAAATCGTGGAGACCGTTCGCACCCAGAATCACCGACCACAGGTACGAAGTACGGTAAACCTTTCTGCTGAGGGCGCAATGTCTTCAAGCGGAGTTCGGGCACGGTGGCATGACTCGCACAGTAGGGGCAATGTTCCGCATCGACGTCTGACAGATGAACCCGGTTCACATATAGCGGGCACCGCTCATTGTGGTGAGAACAATCACCAGCCTGATCTGTCGCAACACCAGCAGCACGGAAGCACGATGCTTGCATGCGTCAACGATGGCGATCAAAACAGTCGGCCTAGAATGGAAGATCGATCCACGGTTCACCACCCCGATGGGCTGCTTGCGCTGGGCGTAGCGGCGAGCGACGCTTGCGACCCGGAAGCGGGAGCGAGAGCAAGAAGCAAGCCGGTCGCTGTTCGCGCAAACGGTAGCAATCATCGCCTTATCGATACCACCCTTCCCATCGACAAACGTGGCGCAGTCGGATCCGGGCAGCAGACCCTGCAGCCAAGCGTCACAGACGTTGGGGATACCCGCATCGCCGCTGTTTCAGCAACGCGTTCAACTGCAAACACGCCTGCTTTTTTGCAAGCTGATATCACGATGCATTCCCATGTTTCAGAAGTAAGCGTTGCAGTACTCCCTGGCCAGCCTGGACATGACGAAGGTCACGCGGATGGCCACAGCGGAAACAGTCCCGTGATCGACAGCCCCGTCGAGACGGGAAAAGCGTTCGGCTACCACGCCTTGAACAGAAGCCCGGATCAACAGGCCATCTACCCATCGAACTCGAGCTATGATGGAGGCGGCGGTGGCGGTGGCGGCGGAGGCGGAGGCGACCCACGCCACACCATCGATGAGAGTAACGACCCGCCTCGTGTAGAAGCGTTGTCCGAGAGTGTGCAGACGGGGTGTCCTCCCGAAAACTACAGCAGCAACGGGTGGGTGTACGACGAGGCGAGCGGTTCGTGGATGTTTCACACCAATGACGCGCCGCCACCCAGCGAAGCGCATGAAACAGGGGACGCCGACGATGGGTGGCGCTACGACAAACACCGCGCGGCTTGGTATTACGAGGAGCCCGTCACGGACGGGGTGCAACTTTCTAGCCGGCCAGGGCAGCACCAAGAGGTCCAACAACATCAAGAGGCTTTGGAACCGATCACTGGTGGGAGCAGGGGCAGAACGGTCTGCATCTTTGCACGTGTTGCAGGGGACAGCAGACGCACTGCCGCTGCTGCTACTGGGAAATGGGGTGGGGGGGCGCTAGGCGTCAGGGCACCCGTAAGAAACCTAAGAACACTCGGTTTGGGGCAGCAAGCCGGGCACTGCTTCTCAGAAGAAGGGTGGAGGTAGGTGGGCGTAGTTTAGGGTATTGATGCTCACTTGACTGTGAGTTTTTGCAGCATTCAGTTGGGAGGGGCAAGTTGCAAAGGCCGACCTGGCGTCCATGCGCCCCTTGCTGGCCTTAGCAGAACCAGAAAAAGATATACCGAGATTCCTGGCGCTGTGACCAACTTGATCTAAACACACACATTATAACCGTATGTACTTTTTGTATGCAAACTTCAGGACCTGGACAGCACGCGCGAGTTCCAAGGCGCGAGCGACGACGGCGACGATGAGGCTGGAGGGATTGTGGCGGGGAGGATCAAAGAGTTGCAGCACGCGTTGAAAGCTAAATCGTAGATTAAGGGGCCTCTAACAGTGCACCCTTCGAAACAAAACGCGATGGTATTGAATCAATATATTCTCGGTAGAGAAACGTGAAAATTTGTTGCCATACACAGCACGAAAGCGCTGCGTAACGCGAGTGTTTCTTACTCTGATTAACGATTTGCTGTAGATACCACTGCAAAACTTATCCTGCCGCACTACCTAACTCCAAGTACTTGTAGTTTTGTCTCTAAACGAAATCTGCAGATGTAAAATTAATATAACCCTACTGGAATGTTACAGCAGGGTACAGCTCTCAGACCGTGAAAAGGACCTGCGTTCGTTAGATCTCTGAGGCCGGCTCACCTGTTGTTTGGGAGTTCGAGGGAGTGGCTTCAAGCAGGAATGATCGGGTCATGCAGAACGTGGATCGATGCAATGCGATAGATGCAAGCAGTCAGCGTGAACACTCAACGAAGCACCACAGACACGATGATGGGCACGACGGGCGCGGCAGGGTCCAAGGGACTGGGGGGCGATAGGACAGGTACACAGATCACTGGGCTTTGACTTTCTTTCTTCACTCTTGGTGGTGTTTAGTAAACACCGGGTGGTCCGGAACCTCGTTACTGGCTCTGTACCCGAGACCGAAGGCGTTCCCACACCGGGGATCCTCCCTGCCCCTATAAGATCCGCCCAGAGGATGCTAACCAAAGCTTTTGCCCTCTGCCTATCGAATAGACCCGACGCGTGACCCTGATCAGGACAGTGGTCTCGCGCCGTATTATCCTCCCCATAGCGCTGGTCACGACAGTCACAGCGCTATGAACCTCCCTCCCTGGCGCCACCCGCTGTAACACCCCCCCTGCCCGACACATAACCATTGTCGGCACAAGGCCGGCGCCCCGTTGCTAGCCCGGCGACAGCGTGTGCGCTTTCCTCCTCGGACACCCCCCCAGACGGGCGCATATGAGCGACGGTGCTCAGCGGGTATTACGATCATGGACCGCTGCAGCGCCTGCGCCTTCCACCTCCGCACCTCGCCGTCGGCTCGATGTTGCAGCTCCTCTCCTTCCCTTAGCGCTGCCCTCAGACGGTGGTAAGAAGAGCGGCGGTCCTGACCTTCGTCCAGACGTTCTTCAGCAATCCTCTTCCGTCCATCGCCGTCGGCCCGATGTTGCAGCGCCCTTCCTCTCCGCGGTGTTGCCCTTGGACGGTGGTAAGAAGAACGGCGGTCCTGACCTTAGTCCAGATGTTCTTCAGCTTTCCTCTTCCATCCATCGCCGTCCGCCCGATGTTGCAGCGCCCTTCATTTCCGCGGTGTTGCCCTTGGACGGTGGTAAGAAGAACGGCGGTCCTGACCTTCGTTTATGAAGTTCTTCAGCCTTCATCCCCCGTCTATAGCCGTCGGCCCAATGTTGCAGTTCCTCTTGTTCCCGCGGTGCTGACCTTGGACGGTGTTGAGAAGAGCGGCGGACCTGACCCTCGTACAGTCTTCACTTGTAACTGCCAGCGCCACATCTGTCTAACACGCTCGGAGCATGTACTCATCGGCGAAAAAACATGTTTTTTCCTGGCTCACCTGCATCTGAGGTGGGGGTTCCTCTCCAAGGCCTACGTCTGCACTTGGACAATAACCTACACGTTTAAGCTTTTGGCCAGACATACATTCCACTGAAAGCTACCATCACGGGCTGTAGGAAGTTCATGAGTTCTTTCTACTCCGGGCCAAAAATATTGTTCGAGTGACTTAGGTCGTTTCAAGGTGCTGACGTTCACGCCACATCGACTTGCTGGCACTAGCCAAGGTAAATATTTGATTCCGAGTTAAGTAAGTGTTCGAAGCTACTGGCGTTTGCGCCACCTCTATTCGAGTGACCTAGGTCGTTTCAAGGTACTCCACATCGACTTGCTGGCGCTAGCCAAGGTAAATATTTGATTCCGAGTTAAAAAGTGTTTGAGGGTACTGACGTTTACGCCACCCCCCCCAGCACGGACACTATCCACTCGTGAAACTTGTTCGTGCTGAAATCAATCGCGCGTCTTAAAACAGCATTCGTGCAGACCTACTTCCAAATCGTACGCCTCGTATGATTTTTGTGGAAGTAGTTGCAGCAAGGTGGAGACAAACACCCCCCCAGAACAGAAACTGCCCACCACCTACTGGCATTCCAATCACACCTGTCGATTCGTTCCTTCAACCCTCGACCACTATGCTTGGAGCGACAAATAGTATCCTGTTAGGTTGCGCAGATCATACCAAAGTTCGTCACGTTCTATCTCGGTTTAGCGTCTCACAAATGTGTACATGTGCGTGGTGTGGCGACTTGCACATGCACTCGTTCCTTCCTACATGTGTGTATCCAATTGTTATGATACCTGGTATACGCCTTCTCATGTACCTCCTGTGCGCGTGACGTCGAGTATCTGTATATAAACTGAATCTGTGTGAACAACCCAAAGCCTAGGTATTATCACGAAAACGTATAGCAAAACACTGATGGTCTGTATCCCCCTGATATTGGGTTAAGGAGCCTGGTCGGTCCTAATAGATGCTTGGCTGTATCCAGCTATACCACTCTCTTAGCTGGGGTTTTGTGTCGACTTGCCTCTTATTCGACTGTCACTGTTGTTGTGCCATCGTGGCGATCAAAGATAGTCACCTGCTGCCTGGAGAGCAGCAGTCAAGCAGCGAATGAGTATATGCGTCCTGGGGAGGGTTTTTACTATCGGAAAATGCCAGGTTTTCTCTGCCCAGTTTGGTTTGCATAGTGTATCTCGAATCCACCGCTTAGGATGCATGTATCAGTTCTCGGAGAGTAGTCGCAATTCCTGCAGGCAAAGCACTCATGATCGGAGCCAACGCTCCGGGGTCCTTTCGGCACGATGTAACAAAGACCAGTTTTTCACATCAAGGTTTATATACTGTTCTAAAGTT
>JASSKH010000008.1:10918933-11017033 GCA_031763025.1 Macrocystis pyrifera
GGGACAGACCACTCTATTTTCAAGTAATTTGTTCTCAGAACGGGACTGCAGTTCTGGAAGGGTTAAGGTGTTTTCGGAGGTATCTTGTCGAGAGAGGGCCTTCCGAAAATAGAATGTTCGTCTCAAGTACCCTCGCCGTTATTGTTGAGAGAAAACGAGCCCTGCGAATACGATCGCACCTCCGTGCGAACTCAGCGCTCTTTGCGGTATAGAACGCCTCCATGATGCTATGGTATCCCCTTTCCCCTGTTGCGGCATTATGTTATGTAGCAAGCGTCCCCTCGTCATACCTGGCAGGCGTTCTGTTGAGTGCCTCGCCCCTTCGTTCAGAAGACATCTGGCGAGGCAAGCGGCAACTAATACAAGAGCCTGTACCTTCCAACATCGTCAAGCACCTTGTGTAAGTGACCAAAGCAGAGCCAAAGAAAGGCATCAACCTGCCAGCAGTAGTCGGTCCCTATAGATCCATACTGCCTCACACTTAACAATGACAACCACGGTACGCGCCTTGCGTTTTTGTCGCGCGAAGGGTTCAACACTTTCTTCCCTCGTCAACCCGCGTCGAACTGTGCCTACCCACGCTACGAAGGCGCTCTCGGTACCTATTGGTGTAATTCGGCTGATAAAAACTCCATGCGTACGAAGAATCGAACCCCGACATCAACGCTGGTAGCGTTCGAGGTTTACCCACTATATAGGCCTATTAAAATAGGGGGCATGGGTTGGTGAAATTCATGAACCAATGTCTTGAAGTTAGTGTGAACTAATGAATACCCCGGTTAGCTTTTAGGAGACGATAAAGATTGGGAAAATAAAACGAGAGGAAGTAATGAGAAGGAAGGAGCATAAGGGCAACGGATGGGGTAGACAGAGCCCAATCCCGGAGTAGGTACAGAAGGGAGTTCGTTTTTGTGCGTAGGGCTCCCTCTTTCAGTTTCCGTGATTTCCTTCTTTCGGAGTGTTTGCGAGTGATCAGCGTTGAAGCTCATTCTATACAAGAATCCACTAATATCAGGGGAGACCGGGGACAATAAAAACACATACTGCACCTCTTTGTCCCGCGCGGTGAGAATCTGCTCCACTTCTGCGGCGGCGAAACTGCCGGTAGCCCGCAAAATAGGCGGCGGAATCCCGACGACCCCGCTTTCCAGGGACGAGTCTGGACGACGAGGTCCGACGCTGAGCAAACCTGTAGCGCGTTGATCGGTTTCGTTTTCGTAGGTAGTGCAGATTACTACCGTACGTCTTGCCGTGAAAACATTGCAAAGACATAACACACGCAAAATATATACTCTGGTACTTAAATATAAGACGTGGTTCCCCTTCTCTTCTCATGCACGACGGCACGACTACTTGGCAACAAAACAAAAGCAAAGTACCCTGCTGGCTGGCTTTTATAAGGCGACGGATCACCTGCTGTAGACGAAAAATTGAAAAACTTGACTTTGCTATGATTTCTCTTGATTCCGACCAAAACCTGCTTGGGCTCAATTCCAGAGAGGGCAGGGATGTTTTGCGAGTGATCGACATTGAAGCTCATGCTGCCTGCACATTGGCGAACGACAGACATAAAAAAGAACATTACGTCTGTGTGCCAGTGACTGCGAGTTCGACCCATGGCCAACGGCTGTATTGACGCTCGGCTTCGCAAGCTATGTGCGTGGAATGCGTAGATCACGTGCGTTAGTGCTTGTTTTCTCTTTTGTTTGTTTGTTTCACTGTCTGTTTGTCTTTTTTTTGTTTCGTTTATTTGGGTTTTATTAATCACTTTTACTTCCCATCTCAACTGGTGGGAGGTCTTCCCGTCAGTGGTATCCTGAACTACTGTACAGCAGTAGTCGTGGTCAAGAGTGTCTCCCCTTCCCCCCCCCCCCCCCCCCCCCCCCCATTCCCCCCGTACTTGCCTTCATTTTTATCGCGCAGAGGGAGGGTCTATGAATTCGCCATTCCCAAACTCGTCTATTTCCATCGAATTTGCTGTTGGTGCTGGTGGTAGTGGCAGTGGTGTTGATGATGGAGTGGTCTTTAGTTTATGTTTTTAATTTCGTTTCGTTCTGTTTTATTTTGTTTCGTTTCGTTTTGTGTTTGATTGCCTGTTTGCCATCGCATGGTACTTTCCAGCTAGCTCGCGGGAGGCTGTTACCCCTATTGACCCCTATTGGTGCTCTGGACTACAGTAGCAGACTATAGCAGGAGCCGTGGTCACAAGTGTCTTCCCTTCTCCCCCCCCGCAGGTCACCGAGACGAGGCCTCCCCCTTCTCGCAACGTAGGCGCAAAAACGCCCTTGTAGAGATATTAAACAATGCGGCAAACTCCTCAAGGTGGCCACAACCTCTCAGCCTCGTACGCCTAATGGGGTGTGATGGAACGAGCCAGGGCGCATGGCGAGACTTATACAGACGGACAGGGTCGAGATCCAGCAGCTCTCCGCAACGTAGACATATACCGTTCTTTTGTTTTTCATCACCACTTTTACCTAACTCGTAGAGGTTTTATTTACCCTCAGCAATCTTCTGGACAAGCCGTCGTCACAGATGTCGTCCCTTCTGCCCCCCGGTAAGTCCCTTCATTTTTATTGAGCATAGGGTTCAGCATTCCGACTGCTCGTCGATTTTCATCGAATATTGCTAACTCACGCTGTCACGCTTTCCGCCAGTCATTTGTTTTGCAAGAAAAAAACACGTATATTATCATGGTTTCCCCATACTCCCAGCGTAGAGGTGATTAGAGCGTATAAGGTAGAGTTATAAAACTAGTCTATCATCGGGCACCGCATTTCATCATGCAAACCCCGACATATCAATACCCCGCTCTGCAGGACATCCCAATACCAACGGAACTCCACATTTTCTCTAACCGTCGTCGCGTCAGATCCCACTGCAGTCGCAATCAACAGGGTGCTACATTTTGTTCAAAGTCTCTATAAGGGTATTTTTACGTCCACATTGTGCAAGGGGGAGGTCCCGGCCACCTGTGCCCCGGCACGTTTGCCTTCATTTCGATCGCGCATAGGGTTCAACGTTACCGCTCGCTGCTCGTCGATTTTTGCATCGAATTTTTCCAACTCGCGCTCTCGTGCCTTCTTCTGTCAATCGCGCGTGTGTGCACTATTGATAATCCTTCCTCGTGAAGGTACACATTGCGTACAAAGACGTCGGCCGTTAGCTCATGATATAGATCTGAGTTTGACCGGATCGATCGACTATTACGGGGGACCATAGTAAATAGGACCAAATATTGTTAGTAAAAATAGGTAAATATATAGGTTTTTATGTATACCATAGGTCCTATAAACTATGGACCCCCGTAGTAAAAGACTCTTGCAACCTGCAGCACGTTTCATGTGCATGGCATTAGCCCGGGTGGTATACTCGGGATGGACGAATAAGCCGGTGCCTTCCCCTGGATGCTACGGCGGTCAACAGGACAACATTACGATATGTATTTACGGTTGGTTTCCCTTGGTCTTCTTTCGAGGAATGTTTCTGGGTGGTCAACGTTGGAGCTCACGCTGCACATTGTCGGATGGCAAACACAAAAGTAAAACTAATTAGTGGAATTGTGAAGTCTTTCGGGTGAAGGTAGCGAGCTCTACACCGACGACCAGGCCACGCGCGTGTCTACGCGTACGTGGAGATTTCGATCTACTTTAGTGGCTGAGCGTACACAACTGCGCGCAACCGCATCCCCGCTTTTCGGAGACAGACTTCTTGGAGATAGAGTGGGGTTATTTTCGCAATGTAATTCCCGAAACCGTTTTGGGACTTCAAAAGGGAAAATAACCGAAAGACGTGTTGTGTAAATGCCGAATATCAACTCTTTCAGGACTGCAGTCCCGTTTTGTGGACAAACTACTTGCAATTTGACTGGTTTGTCCCCAAACTGGTTTGGGGACAAACTAGGTTTGGGGACAAACTACTTGTAAATTGAGAGGGTTGCCCTCAAGACGGGCCTGCAGCAGTAAAAGCGTGAATGCAGCACCCGCCGCACGAAGCAGCAGCCGGGGCTGTCCGGTTTCGTTAAAGGGCCTCACTAAGAATTCAAGCGCTGTATGTACGATTGTACATACGTACAGTAGTACATACCACTTTGGGCGGATTCATGGTGAGCCTTTAGACATAAACACGAAGACGAAAAGTTCCTTGTGTTTCCGCCCACCTGGTAGAGTGGTGTAGAATATTAAACGTGACACGAAACAACACACTACATGTACGCGAAAAAAAAAAGTCGTTTTCATCTACTCTTACACTCCCTAAATGTTTTAATCGCCAGCCGCTACATATATACCTGGGTGCCGAAAAGGTTTAACAATTTAACTATTACGGGGGACCATAGTAAATAGGACCAAATATTGCTCGTAAAAATAGGTAAATATATAGGTTTTGTGTGTACCGTAGGTCCTATTTACTATGGTCGTCGGTAAGAATTGGCAGGTTAACCCTTGTAGGACTGCAGTCTCGTTTTGGAGACGATTCATTCAAGTTTGAAGTAGTTTGTCCCCAAACGGGACTGCAATCCTACAGCAAAAGGGTTTAGGCAGCCAAGTAACCGAATTTAGTCGGCAAGTCGGCTGGCGAAGGCAACTTATGCATGTTCAGCCGGCTTGCCGACTTTAGTCAGGCGAGCGAAGCGCGCCAGATCAGCCCTTCCCGGCCGAGGGGGGGGCCGGCTCAACAACACCGAAAGTTTATCCTGTGGCATTCAATAATCCTTCCTACAAGTATGGAAACCTAATAAATCGGATTGCCGGCACCGGGAAACGACTAAGTAATACAGTAGTCCGACTAACAACTACTGCTGTAATTGGTGATTTGGTGGTTGGTGGCTCACGTCGTGCCGACTCACAACTCTATTTATTATAAGATATTCACAGAACGAGTAGAAGGCTTGATTGACACCGAATGTCATGCGCTGTATTAATAGTAGTACTGAACCTCGTGCGGAGTCATGACTACCAGACCGATGCTCGGTTCGTGCAAGGCTGGCGTGCGGTCCTCCCTCGACCGTACGAACAAGCTCGCAACAGCTAAAAATGCGGACTTGCTTTCTCCTGTATGGTACAGACGAATCCTACATCATGGCGTGTTGACGCTTGCTCTCGCATATCAACCCCACACAACCACAGATTGCTACGTGCTGTATGTACTACGAGTGCCACTGTACTACTGCTTGTATGCTTCGAAGTACAGTAGTAAGCAAACCGAGGTTGGGATCTTACTCGCAAGGGAGAATTCAGCATTATTTCGTAATGCGTGCTCTTTTTTCTATACCTATCGACATCATCCAGAACAGTTAGTGCCTGTGTGCTGATCATTTGTTCTAGAGAGAGGGATATAACACTATAAGACTAAACCCTAAAGGGATCTAGACTACCTGGCGGTACATTACATTACATTGCCAAACACAAACAGTGAGGGGGATGAGGCAACGCAATTGACAGCGTCAGTACTCCATACGAGTACTCGCTACAGTGTTAATATTAATATTCGTAGTGCAGATAGAGCAGCACGTGCAGTTTGAAAAGCAGAACATACTGCTGTACAATGTCATACGTACACAAGCCAGCAACACCCAGACAAATCGCAGGAGATAGAAAGAAATAGAGGAGGAAATAAGAAAGTAGTCCAAATAAGACTAAGGCTGCTTATGCCCCTCCCCTGCGCTCACCATGCCGAGTGCCTTCCCCTGCCGAGCGAGGACGATGTCCGTCGAGATTGCTGGACGAGGTTCCTCCAACTGCCATAATGATTGGCACAAATGGCTTCGTGTTTTTTGGTGGTCAATTTGGTCGAGAGATTCTACACATCTTACTCCCGAAGATCGCCAAAGCATTTCAATTGTATGCCGTGAATATCACCCATCAACGGATAAGCTTCGGCACCTCGATATCTCATCCGCACAGATCCATGATCCATGATGTTCGGCCATGCATCACTATGGATTTTGGAGCAGTTCGCGGTACAATGGGTCGGCGAATCCGAAAGTCGAAAAGGAACAAAAAAGCGAAAAACAGAAAAGTCACGAAAAAACCATTACGGTTTCACTAATTCGTAACGCCTCGCGAAAAGTACAAAACCTTCACATCTCAAACTCAAAACCGGATTGCCTCGTTGTCACAGCAGTTGCTGCGTATAGAGACGGGCGGAGTGGGCAGGGAGATCATGAGCAGCTCCAGCGATGACAAGAGGCCAACTCGCGTCCTTCAGCACCTGTTTATTGGGAGCCGAGTGCACGCGAAGAACAGGGGGCTCCTCCAGGAGCTCGGGATCAACCGCATTCTCAATGTCACCCCTCCCAGAACGTGAGTCCACAGTCCAGAGATCGACCAACCAAGACTTTCGACTCCACCGGTGACGAAGTTTTGGGAAGTTCCTTAGTTCTTGCGCCACGAGGCAGGCCTTCCCGCCGACTGTTATGAATCAGACTTCTCTGTGAACTTCATCCTGCCAGCAGCTGCTTTCTTGTGATCGTGGATGCGTAAATGTTGCGCATGGAGCTACTACTGCTGTACTCTGCAGGGGCGCGCTAAAGTGGCCACAAGGGCGCCACGGCTCGAATGAAAGTCTGAGAGGTCTAAGCTCAAGGTTGACTACACGTGCACGCCGTTCCTTTTAAACTGCAGAGGTGGTTGGCATTCGAGGCTTTTGTCTCGCACAGCAAGCTGTAAAATAGCGGCAGTACAGCGCAACACACAGCAGCAGTTTATACCGTAGGTACATACGCAGAGGCCGTGGAGATTTAACCGACAGACCCCTCGCAGTCCCTCTCGGAGTCCCTACACCAACTCTCAAAAACATAACGCGTGCATTTGGCCTGCGACACCTTTTGGTCACAATATTCCTATCTTGCGCGTAACCCCGGAGACCCAAAACCGACCCCAACCTATCCCTGAGGGACTTCTACGGCTGCTGCTGTTCAACCGACAGCAAAAAAAAAACTGCGACCCAATCAGACGGTATGAATAGTGTTGCACGAGTAATTTTACAAGGTGGTGTTGCATCAAGGGCTGGTGCTGAGATCTACAGCAGTATTAAGATGTGCTCGTGTACTCGTACGTGGTACAAGCAAGTACGACATGTCAGACCTGTGGTACCATCTGTACCGAGATTTTTTTCTTCGGTTTTTTTTTTTTTTAATCCTCCGCAATACACACACTATACTTGTAAAATTCGGTAAAAAATGGAATATAGACGAGGCGTATTACGCAGCTTGCAAAGTTGAGTATCAACTATTTAATCAGTCGAACTCACAGCTGACGTATTTCAAAATTTATAAAATCCTCCGCCAGATTGGTATAATAGAGATAAGCTCACCACACCATCACTGGTATACCACCGGTACTTCTACTGCTGTATATACTACAGCAGCAGCAGTGGTAGTTGCGTCATTTCCCGCCGGCGGCTAATCTCGTACAAGCTGCTTATCGTATCAGATCGGATGTTGCATGATGGGAACGATGTTGTACCTTTGAACGTGAGTAACTGCCGTTATCGCTGTAAGCACCGCAGTTAGTCCCGTTTGGGGACAAACCAGTCAAATTCTAAGTAGTTTGTCCCCAACGGGACTGCAGTCCCAAAAGGTTAATGTGACACGGCGGTATATAGGGAGTAGCGATTACGGGGGACCATAGTAAATAGGACCAAATATTGTTTGTAAAAGTAGGGAAACCTATAGGTTTGTGTGTGCACCGTAGGTCCTATTTACTATGGTCCCCCGTAATAATAGGGAGTAGGGACGTGGGGACGGGCTCTCCGTGATTGCTAACTGCACACCTGCACGACCGGACCGAGATGCGAATAGAGTGCAGTCATCATGTGCGGTATTTTACCGCTGTATATACAGCAGTAACCGCAACAGCAAATCTAGCGCCAGTGAAGCACAAGAAAGCGGTCAACACAAAATGTACAGCAGTATGGTCTAAAAACAAAAACGGCTTATTTTTCGTCTCGTGCAGAAAATTGCCGACGGGAGCATTATTGTCTTGGATGTCCCCACCTGATGTACAGTAGATCTTGTGGTCGAAGTTGTCAGGAGACATGTCAAGCAAGGCAAAACGTGCGCTGTCAGGGGTGTACGGCCGAGTGTTGCGCACTTGAACCTAGTATTTTGGTGTCAGTCAGTCAAGGCATGTCAAGGCAAAGTTGCTGTCTGTCAAGGGGTGAAAATGCTGTCTCCTGACACCTTTGGATATTTCAGGTGCCGGGTCGGATCGGGTCGGATCAGGTCGGGTCGGGTCGGGTCGGGTCAGAAAGTTTTCAAACTCTCACGGGTCGGGCAGGGTCGGGTCGGGCCGGGTCGGGTCACCCTGACCCGACTCGACCCGGCCTGGCCCGCGAGTTTTGAAAGGTCGGATCGGGTCGGATCAGGTCGGGTCGGGTCGGGTCGGGTCAGGAAGTTTTCAAACTCTCACGGGTCGGGCCGGGTCGGGTCGGGCCGGGTCGGGTCACCCTGACCCGCTTCGACCCGGCCTGGCCCGCGAGGTTTGACGCGACCCGTGCACAGCCCAATTATTTACGAGCGGACTGGTAGTACTACTGTGATTAATACTTGGTGTAACGTCGCCTCTTCTTTCTCCTTGAACTCCCTGCTCTGCTGTACTTTCTGCTGGGACCGCGGTAGAATGGACCCGACCAATGGGGTGCCGTCCTTCTTCGAGAAAGATCGGTCGATGACGTACAAGCGAGTAGCGGTGTTCGATAACAGGGGGGAGGATCTCCTGCAGCACTTCGACTCCTGCATTTCCTTCATCGAGCAGGTTTGCTACTGTTGTGGTTGTTTCGTGTTTTTGGTACGTGGCTCTCGTGGGTCTTGACCGTTGAGGAGGGGAAAGTGACGAGAACAAGACGCCGATTGCAGAACCCCGGGTACTGTAGTACACCTCGGCTACACAGCAGTAGTCAGTAGCTCTACTGACTTTGCAGTAGCTCTCGTGCTGCTTGTACAACAGCAGTACGTAGCTTTGGTTCTCTTCAGTATCTCTACTGCTGCCTTTAGCTGCTGGTGTATTGCAGTAGCTGTACTGTTTTACAGTAGGCCTACTGTTGAACGAGCAATAGCTCTGCTGGGGGTATTCGCAACGAGGGGGTCTGGTGTAGCAAATTGCTTGCTACACCTCTTTCATCGGGCAGGTTTGCTGACGACGATGCCTTCTTATCGTGCTAGATTGCGCCTATGAATAATCACACCACAGCAGTACGCTACTGCCACACATCAGTACGTGCCTCTACTGCCTTAGAGTAGCTCGACTGCTGTACAGTAGGTCTACTGACGTATAGCAGTGGTAGCCTCACTACCGTGTTTTTTAGCTGCAGACGGTTTCGTCCGCATGTGTGCACGTGTCCAACACGACCACCTCTCAGGTATCAACTTCGCTACGTGTGTGGTTGCGCCCAGTGTCTGGTCCAGCCCTCACGCCATGGTCTGGGTTACTGGGTCACTTGCTGCAGTAGTATAACTGGTACCTCGTTTGGCGTCTGGGTTCAAATTTAATAATGCGGTTTCATGTCCCCTCCCCCGCCCCCCCCCCCCCCCCTCTCCTACACTACTACCCTACCCTCCCCCCCCCCTAACTCCCCTCCCCTCTCCTCTGCCCTACCCTACCCTACCCTTCCATGCTTTCCCTTATCCCATCACATGGTTTAACGGGCTTGCACGTATCACTGTTGTGTGGTGTGCGCCCCCTCTTGGTCTCTCTGCCGCGAATTTTCTCGGATCTTTCTCCGCAGGGGAGCTTTTACGGGAGGGTGCTGGTGCACTGCAACAAGGGGGTCAGCCGGAGCAGCACCGTGGTGGCCGCTTACCTCATGAGCACCAGGGGGCTGTCGAAAGATGCGGTGAGTTTAGATATCGACCAATCAGAAGGCTTGGAACTTGACGTGGTATCGAAAGATGCGGCGAGATTTATTACCAACCAATAAGCCTTGAAACGTTCCGTTTTACTAACGCAAACAAGCTACCTACACTGAATCCAAGTGCTGTCCCTAAACACGTGGGTGCAGGTCTGATGTACCGTGTGTAACGTGATATCAAAATGTGCGGCGGTATTATATACCAACCAACCAAGAGGCTTGAGATTTCACGTAGTATCGAAAAATGCGGCGAGATTTAGTACCAACCTACCGAAAGCCTTGAAACGTTCCCTTTTACGAACGCAAACAAGCAACCTACACTAAATCCAAGTATGTTGTACCTAAACATGTGGGTGCAGGTCTAATGTGACGTGTGTGATGTGGTATCAAAATCTGCGGTGAGGTTATATATCAACCAATCAAAAGACTCAGAAGTTCACGTGGTATCGAAAGATGCGGTGAGATTTAATACCAATCAACCGAAAGCCTTGAAACGTTCCTTGAAACGTTCCCTTCCACCAACGCAAACAAGAAACCTACACTAAATCCAAGTATGTTGACCCTAAACACGTGGATGCAGGTCTAATGTGACGTGGTATCAAAATCTGCGGTGAGATTATATATCAACGCATCAAAAGGCTCGGAACTTCACGTGGTATCGAAAAATGCGGGGAGATTTAGTACCAACCAACCGAAAGCCTTGAAACGTTCCCTTCTAATAACGCAAACAAGCAATCTACACTAAACTCAAGTATGTTGTCCCTAACCACGTAGGGTGCAGGTATAATGTAACGTGTGTGTGACGTGGTATCAAAATATGCGGTTAGAGTTAATACGAACCCATCAACAAGATTGAAACTTGGTGTCGAAAGACGAAAGATGGAATGATGTATCAGAGCAAGCAATCAAGAGACTCAATCGTGATGCCGAAACTATGCAGTTATCTACCATACCGACCAGTCGAGAGAAATCAAACGTGGTGTCGAAATATACGGTGAAGTGTATCAACCAACGAACCAAAGGTCTCGGAGAGTGCTGTTGACGCATGCGGTACGTACTGTATTTGGGCCAACCAGTCAATAAACTTGAAACAACGTGAACCAGTAGCGTCCATCTGTGGTGGCTTCGGGCCGTATCTCTCGTCGTCCCAAACCTCACCCCATCCTACCTCAGCCCACCCCACCCCATCCCGCGTGCAAATGTAACCATCCTTTGGCGTGCAGGCGATGGCGTACTTGGTCGCGCGCCGACCGATCGTGAACCCGCACGAGGGCTTCATGGCGCAGCTGCAGGCTTTCGAGGTGAAGCTGGGGCGGGAAAGGGACGCCGCCATCGCCGACGGCCAGGAAAAGAAGGTACGACCCCCCAGGTTTAGGCCGATGAAGCGAGCAGTGTGGCAAGGTCAGGGCTATTCACCGGTTAGGTCGAATATCGCGGGTCGGGTCGGGTCGGGTCAGGTCAGGCTGATCTGGCCGAACCCGGGAGATTCTGAAAACCTCCTGAACCGACCTGAACCGACCCGACCCGCGATATTTCGAAGACCCGCGGGTGCGGTCATGATCCGTGAAGAAAAAAAAAAACATGGTTGACTTGAACCATTTCGCGGCCCACGTATATCGACCTGTGTCTGTGAGGTCTTACCAATGGCAATGGTCTACGAGTATAATGCCGTATCACGCAAGACAACGACACGCCGGGGACAAATGTCCAAGACTCTTAAGTTTTCTCTCGATAACCCCGCGGACAAATTTCCCGAAGACTCTGTGTTTTTTTTCTTTCGACAACGGAGAGAGTGAGTGCTAACAAAGGTCCAGCGATGCGTCTATACGTATGTGGAAAATTTCTCGAAGAGGTCTGTTTCCCAAAGCCAGCATTTTCGTTTTTTTTCTGTGTTGTGTGTGCTTTGTCCGCCCCCCCCTTCCCCCCCTCCCCATGTTTTTGGAGGAAATGGGCTGTGATGTTTTTCTTTGTCCCACGCGGTGTGTGTGTGTGTGTTTTTTTTTCTTGCGTTCACCCGCTCTGGGTGTACATACAAGAAGCGTTTATTAATAGACATTTTCCCCTTTTTTAGCACTGCAGTTCTGTTTTTGGGGACAAACCACTCGAAATATAAGTAGTTTGTCTCCAAAACGGAACTGCGGTTCTAAAAGGGCTGGTTAAGATGGAGACGGAGCGGTCCTGGTATTTGGAATACGGTACTATTGTGAGGGGGTAGGGGGGTGTACTCGATAGGGGAGATGTACTCGATCTTCGTGCATGGCCGTGGAAGTCGTATAACCGTAGACCCTCGCATCCCTACAATGCCGGGACGGAGCATGTCGGGTTTTCACCGACCAGGGAGACATTGCTTTGCACCAAGCTTTGCGAAGCGCCGTGAGGTGAGGTGTCCGGCGAGTCGCGTGAGGGGTGAGCTGCATCCTACTAAGAACCACTTGTGAGGCGGACTTCCTCGCATATGGATGACAGCTTCAATGAGTTTATATTTTTGGGGGGGCATATGTAATAAGAATCAGAACCCATGGACCCCAAAGTCACGTATACCCCCCATGTGTTCACACTATAGTTGGTTCTGATTGCTACACTGTCCCCCCGTAGTTGTGGGGGGCGCGCAGCAGTAGGAGGAGTAGGATACATGCTGCGCCCCGTATCGTGCTGTGCCACGATTTCCTGAATCGTGGGCCGTACGTACACCAACATTTATTGTCATGCTCCATCCATGCAGTCGCCGCTGCTGCTGTTGCGGCTGCTTGCTGCTGATGCTGATGCTGCTGCTCCTGCTGCTGCTGCTGCGATCGTCATTTTTTTTTGTTTTTGTCGTCTATTTTTCCCTCTATATTATAAGTAAGTCCATACTTGAATAGTCAAGGGAGTCCATACTTTGAAAATCAAGTACGTCCGTGCTTTGGTATTCAAGTAAATCTCGAAAGGGTTCATCGCGAAACAAAATTCGCTCATCTCGCTCCCTTTCTCTTCTCAACCTCCGCATCTCTCTCAACCCCTTTTTCAGTCCGCAGTGATTCCAACTACGTAGTTACCCCCCCAAAATAGGAGCCCCCCCCGCCCCCTTCACGCCTCCGAAAACCTGAAACCCGCGTACAAACAGTTGCATCCTCACAACTCCTCGCCCTCAGCTCTTGAAGGGTTAACCGCCCTCCCTCCCTCCCTCCCTCCCTCCCTCCCCCCCTGACAACATATCCCTCCATCCCCCTCTTACTGCTTCCCTCCCTCTCTCGCACGTCCCACGAATCAAAGTTCCCAGAGGACCTGCTCGAAGACAGCAGGACAAAGAAGACCGCTCCGGGGGCCCCCATCGGCCCTATTGGTCCCATCGGTCCCATCGGTCCCCCCACGGGACCCAGGGGACCCTCCGGCCCATCCCCTGCCCCCCGAAAAGCCAAACGAAACACAAGCCCGATGCGGGGCCCCTCCAGCGGCCCTACCGCCGTGGTAGGCCCTTCGGGACCCCCGGTTTCTACCACCGCGCAGAAAGGTTCTGTCGGTAAGGGGGTGTCGCGGTCGCCCCCCCGCACCCGTCATGCTGGTGTTGATGTTGGTGTAGGTGGTGGTGGTGGGGGCGGTCCAATCGGCCCATCTCGGGGACCCTTGCCTCTACCTTCCATGAACGATGTGCGAGGAGGGGGGGAGCAGGGGGGGGAGGATGAGGAGAAAGTGCGGACGCCGTTAAGGGCAGCAGCCGCTGCTGCTGCTGCTGCTGCCCCCCGCTGTCGTTCATGTCGCCAAAGGAGGAGGGGGAAACGGAGAAGAAGAGAGAAACGCCGAAGGAGTTCCAGGCGTTGATGCATCTGCCGCTCCGGGAGGGGGGAAGGGGAAGGGGGGAGAGGGGATGAGCACATCCTCCGCACGACGAGACAATGGTGGCGGCGTTCGACAGGAAGGGGAGGCGATAGCAGCAGCGGCGGGTTCTTGTGCCGGGGCGCGGCCAAAAGAGGGAGGTAACGGTTTTCCTCGATCTTCCGGGGGCGATGGTTCGGTCATCGGCCCCGCGATTGGTCCACCGTCCGGACCGCGTCCGGTGGGCCAATCAGGAGCGTCTGATAAAAGCGTGGGTGGCGGTGATGGTGGCGATGGCAGTAGCAGTGGAGGCAGTGGCGGTGGTGGCGAGGAGGAAAAGATACGATGTGACAAGGAGTTTGTATCGAGTGGTGCGTTGCCCATCGGGCCCGCGGTTGGCCCGGGGAGTGTGGCGAGCTTGGGGTTAGGGGTGGGTGGGGTTGGAGACGCGGCGGTCTTTGCGACCGCTGCCAGGGGCGAGGGTGGTGTTGTAGATAACAAGAGAAGGCGTGAACCGTTGGAGGGGGGTGCGGGGGTGGGAGCGTTGGCGGCGGGGGGGGCTGTGCAGAAGGCGCGGGTTGACGAAGAGGGGGGGAGGTGCGAACGTTAAGAGCAAAAAGTGAGACAGAGAAAGTACGGGTTGAGAGAAAGAAAACACGTAAAGGTTGGGACAGAGAAGGGGGGTAGAAGGAAAGACCAGGCAGGGAATGGAAGAAATAGGGAGAGAGAAGAGAAAGGGAGGGGAAGGGGGGGGGGAAAGTGCCGGCCCTTGAGGTGCGCGCGATCGGACCGGAATTGAAGAGGGGAGGGTGTGAAGCACCGTGTACCTTTTTTGTGTGTGCGCTCGGACGGCGTGCGTAGTTTGAAGCGAATGGTGCTTTCCTTACCTCCCCCGACGTGCCACGGGAAGCAAGCCTACTGTCCTGCCTGATGTGTTGATGTTGCGATGCTGTTGCTTTCTATTACAGTACGAGCGCGGCAGCAGCGGTAGTACTCTTGTGTCCTCAAGTTTTCCTAGCTATGGTATATACGAGGTACGATACGAGTTTTTGTATTACGGTGCCTGGTGCTGCCCCCGAGTGAAATTGGTTCTCGTGCTGTCACGTACCCAGCAGCGTGTTTAACTTGGCCCTTTTTTCTTTTTCCAACCTTGGAGTGTTTCTCGGGCCGCGGTTTTCGGAATGAATGTAACCGAAGCACCGAAGGCAATTACTCTACTACTGCCGTGCCTCCGTTCAGTGTCTGCATTATGTATCAATGTGCGGTGCAGCCAGGGGCGCGCGGACCAGTCTTTTTTGGACAACTCGCATGAAAAAATTCAGAACGCAAAACAATCCGGGAGGGGGAGGGGGGGGTAGGGGTGGGGTATCTAAAACCAAGAAATCCAATATTGAACGGGAAAAAAAGGCATTTTGGTTTTGTCTTGAATCGTTCCATTAATACTGTGATCACACAGCGCTCCGGTTTGTTTTCCATTCCGACCTTTTCGCATGTGAGGTGTTGAAGAAAGACTGGTCCGAGCGCCCTCGGTACAGCAGCAGTAGGTATTCTTCCTCTGGGGAGTTGTCGGTGTCTGTCCGCGATGCTTGTGTCTAAGGAGTAAGAGCATACCTGGTAACGAACAATTACCATCTATGGCTCACTGGGGATGTAACGTTTTCTTGTAAAAAAATATGACATTGCCCGTGCTTCTGGCGGGAAATGTGTGGATCACGCCTGGTATTGCATGATCACGAAAGGGTTAAAACCGTCAGGCCGATACGCCCCAACAAATACGGCAGTAGTAGAAGGATTTATACGTACTCTTTTTCTTTTTTTTTTCTGTTTCTCGGAGGCACGAGGCAGATGAATATATGTATATATCAGAGAGCAAGAATGACTTATGTCCGGTTCTTGTCTGACCTATTTACGACTGAGTTGAGCGTCGATTCTCGGTTAATTCAATGGGAAAACAACTACCGGGTATTCATTCAAGAACTGAGGGGGGGGGGGTACTCATTATGATGCATGGCCGGAGTCAAGTCGTGTGATGATATAGACCCTCGCTGGAGCACGGGGGGGGGGGGGGGGTGAGGAAGTACGCAATAATAGTGGATGGATGGACGAATTTTGTTAGTTTTTCTCTCCAAACCTCCAATCAATGACCACAGGGGTCAGAACCGGTATTATCCCCCCCCCCCCTGCGAGCGGGTGCAATTTTCTTTTATTCGCAGCCTGTTTGCTCGCAACACACCCATGACACTCATGCGTGTACTGCGAGTGCGCCACCGAAACTTCGATGCTCTGCTTACTGTGGCTCACTCCTCAATCTGGCTCATATGCGTGCGCACTACGAGTACGAGTACGAGTACTCACTACAAGTAAGTATTAATAGTATTATTGTATGTAGTACGCACAACAGTGAGTATCATAGTATCATACCACCAGTACGTACGAGCGAACCTAGTATGCTATGCCGAGTTTTGCACAGCGAAGTACGTTTTCATTCACCATGCACACCGACCGATACTTGGATATTTAATTTCCGGCGGCTGTTATATACATACCTGGTGTATTCAATCCACACAGCGAAACCAAAGGGGGGGGGGTGTCTTCTGAGTATATCTTCTGCAACCAGCACCACCAGTATACACGCAGGGATTTTTTTTTTACTTTTTCGTGGCACTCACTGCTGTGCGCGACATGCCGGGACATGTGCCGCGGCATGTCGCGGCATGCCACGGCAAGGCCCAAGCGTTGGGGGTTGGGTTAGGGTTGAGCTTTTTGCCGCGACATGCCGCGACATGTTGGGTTTAGGGTTCGGTTGCCGTGGAGCTTTTCGCCACGGCATGTCGTGAACAGCAGCAGTAGTGCCACGAAATAGTCAAATGATGTGCATCCGGTACATGCATGTATGTATGGAGTTTCATCCCAGACGCACGTATCATACCCATGGCTGCCCTGCCAGGCCCTTTCGGGGCAGTTCTCTGAGACCACAGACGCAGACGTAGTACGTATCAACCCCGCTTACCAAGAAGAGTACATATCCAAGGCAACCACCGATGGTGTAATTTAATCCTACGCATTGCCCCGGCTGCTACTCTACGGCTTCCCTGATGCGCGTTGAAACTGTCAGAGACGGAGACTTTGAGACGGGTGAACCATGGACGTCGATGGATATGGAGGGTCGACAGCAGTAGTGGAGCCGCTGGATTTTTTTTTTTTTTTCCGTTTTCTTTTCCGCTACAATATCCAACTATGTACCGTATTCGTAACGCCTTTTCTCTCAATAAAACCTTTTCAATTTACACCAAATCTCCTCTCACCAGACAGGCGTCGCAGCGGTGCTCAGCCCAGTGCTATTCACCCCACACGGCTGCACAAGCTCACTGCGGAGCCAAATCCAGGTGAGACGGCAAGAATATACAAATTGTCGCGGTCGTGGCTCGATTGTGCTGTCTGGCGGCAGCTTCCACCACTCCCTTTCCACGTAGACCGTCCCTGCTTCTGTGCCAGGAAACTCGTCTGATTCTTGTGCTGTGCTGCATTTTCGAATTTATTCACAAGAGTGCTGTATCGTACCGTACATATCACAGCAGTCCACCCAAGTCGACACACGTACTCGAACTCGAAGGGACTCGTGCGGTAGATTGGTGTTTCGGGGCTTTCAATTCACCCGTGAGGTGTCCAGGGCCTTGCCGCGGTCAGCGCCATCGTGTCCACCACGTGGTTCTGGCACTCTGCGACTTTCCGGCAAGTCCGAGCCCGAGACCTCACCCAGCAGAATCTTTTGTCCCCCGATGTACAGCCGGCAGCCGTACGCATTTGGTACGTACTCGAAGCATTTGATTTGTTGGGACTGCTGTACATGCAGTCTATACCCGGTACATTAGTCGGCCGATATTCTTTTCGTACGACGTCGCACTCTCTGGTATTGACCCTTTTGGTACCGCAGTCCTGTCATGGGGACAAATCACTCAAAATCCAACTATTACGGGGGACCATAGTAAACAGAACCAAACATTGTTAGTAAAAATAGGTAAATACATAGATTTTTTTATGTATACCATAGGTCCTATTAACTATGGACCCCCGTAATTCCGGGGGACCATCGTAAATAGAAGTAAATGTTGTCAAAAAAATTAGGGAAACATACAGGTTTTTGTGTGTACGGTAGGTCCTATCTACTGTGGTCCTCTGCAATTAGTTTGTCCCCAAAACGAGACTGCAGTCCTAAATGGGTCGTAGGCCTTCCATCTTGGGTACTTCCTGGTGCGAAGGACGACTTGAGAACGTTGGCGTCCTTGTGCGTATTCGTCATACGAGCACGTAAGTGGACATGAGCACCACGCACGTGATGTGGGCTGCTTCGCCGCGGTGAAACGCGCACCACACAGGGCAGAGAGGGTAGACAGAGGGGACAGGTCCGCCGATATTATCGATGGACCCACTAGCTGTGTGTGTGTGTGTGTTCTTCACATTAAACCGTTCTTCTACTCGTCGACATCCAGCAAGCCCAGTGTCCGTGCTGATTCTTCACCCTAGAACGATACGAGCTCTGTGGTCACAGACTACGACACAGAGATAACACACCGTAATGCATTAATAGCCTACGTAATACCATGCCTTCGCACTAGGTGCGGCCGACACAACATACATACATACGCCAGCAACCAAAATACACCATAAAGAAAGAGAAGCAACGAAAAAACCAAACCGAAAAAGAACAAGAAAAAGAAAAAGAAAAAGAAAAGGAGAAGAATCCCAAATAAATAAATAAAATGGGAGGCCAAAGCTCAGACACATACATACTTACCCCGAGCATGAGCCAAAAGGGACGTGCAAGGGGAAAGATACGAGAAGGAAAAAGGGGACTATGCATCCCGGTGAACACTTAACTAAGTAAAAAGAGCAATAGTGAGTGGGCCAAAATACGCTCGTCACCCACCCACTATGTAGTACTTCTTTCATAAGGATAAGAAGGGAAAAAAATCAAAATGCATACCGAACGGCCGCAGCAGTTGGCGGTACGAGTAGCAAAGAAACGTCCAACCTATTAGTCGGCCTGGTATCTTGCTACCCTATCTGCGGTCTCTCTGCTACTCTCTTCTACCGCGGTTTCCCTTCTACTCCTCCTGTTCCCCCCCCTGCCCCTATACACTTGTACGGTGTTCCCTCTACCCCTCCTGCTGTTACCCCTCCCCCCATTCCCTCTGACACTACCTGCAGCGGATGCACGGCGCTGTCTACTCAGCTTTGCCTCAGCCTCGTGCCACCTGCCCATGAACTGTTCAGCTGCTTCGAGGATTCCCCGGTACCACTTTCCCGTCTGTTTTGCTGCAGTGGGCCACAGTGCGGTCCCAACTCCAAAGACTAAGGGGGAGTCTTCCGTTGATCCCTCTGAGGCTTTGAACACTCTAAGGTCCTCAGCAATGGCCCTAGGCCAAGTCTTAGGCTCTTCACATTAAACCGTTCTTCTACTCGTCGACATCCAGCAAGCCCAGTGTCCGTGCTGGGAGAGCATCAACTGCCTGTGTTTTAACTGTATTGATACTATTAGTACATTGGTAGGTATCTCCAGCCGTGAGCCTACTGGTGTGGTATCAATAGGGTTGTCTGCACTGTCGAGCAGAGGACAGCTTCGGCACAGCAGTATGGGAGGAGGCAGCAACGTTTGTCCACGCGCCCCTCCTCCCTCCTCATCTCTTGCTCGCGCGCTTGCCTTCCAGTCACTTCACTATCTCTGTCCAGGGTACCACCATTTTGTAACGGTACATTTGTGCGTACCTGGTACAGTAAGGAAGGAGGCAGCAACGTTTGTCCACGCGCCCCCCCTCGCTCCTCATCTCTTGCTCGCGCGCTTGCCTTCCAGTCACTTCACTATCTCTGTCCAGGGTACCACCATTTCGTAACGGTACATTTGTGCGTACCTGGTACAGTAAGGAAGGAGGCCGCAACGTTTGTCCACGCGCCCCCCTTCCCTCCTCATCTCTTGCTCGCGCGCTTGCCTTCCAGTCACTTCACTATCTCTGTCCAGGGTACAACCATTTCGTAATGGTACATTTGTGCGTACCTGGTACTGTCGCACAGGCCGCACTGCACTTCGTCGTTGAGACCTAGAGCGGAGACGCAGCCTACAATGAGTACCACAATTACAATGAACCATGTCATATCATCGACTGTAGGCAACCATTGCCAGCAGCAGCAGCAGCAACAGCAGCAACTGCAAGCACCCCACCCAGTGTTTTGTCGAGCCTAGCCTACTTGGTACCCGCAGGCTTGGACCTCAACACGAAGAAGACTGTTTTGAAGGGCTGTGCGTTAGTTGGCTGACTGTAACACAAGTCGCTCAAGTGTGATTGAAATAGTACTGGAAATAGAGGTAATTATTTATTTTCCGAAATCGGGGAGACCAAATCGAAGCAGCGGGACGGAGGTATAGACAGACGATGCGGTTTTGTACGAGTACCTGGGCGGTCTTGTCGTCGAAAGCGCTGACGTTATGCCAGAGATCACATCACACGACGGATCCGACTCGCATGGGTATGCCACCATCGGTTCAAACGGGAGCTGTACGATATGGAAGATGCCCCGCTCACTCTAAAAGTGCGCATGCATGCTAAAGGCCGAGGTGATGGAGACCCTGGCGTACGGGTATGTGACGTAGACTCTTGGCCAGGAGCACTTCGCTGAGCTCCGAACGGCACACCACGAACTCCTCCCACGGATCCTGGGCTCTCAGCGCCGACAACGCACCAACCACCTATGCCCGTACGCCAAAGGGCCCTCAAGGGGGCACAATGCGAGAGCGTTGAGGCGACCATCCGCAAGCGACGCATCCTGTTTGCGGGGGCCGTACAGCGGACGACCAACGAGCGCCTGACCCGTCGGGTGATGTTTGGGACGATGGCTGGTGAGGAGAACCCGGGACCAGGCCTACCAGAAAAGAACTGGGCCCAATGTCTAGCAGACGGCCTCAGGGTTTTTCAAGTCACCGAGGGGTCAACGGGAAGCTCCACTTTGCTGTTCGGAGTAGAGACTGTGTTATGGTCGAGGGCGGCTAAGAAGAGCGGGAAATGGTACGGGGGAGTCGACGAAGCGGCGGACTGTTTCATGGCGGGGTGGCACAGGGACGAGGCGCAGAGACGCCGTCTACGCCACGCAGCTGAGGACGCCAAGAGCGGCGACAAGGGGAGGGGGGGGGGGGGGGGGGGGCAGGCGTACTGATACAGCTGTCGACGAATGCAGAAAGGAAATATTAGATCGGGTGGCTAGGTACGGGTTCGACAAGCCTATGAATTTTAGCAGCTTTTGTGTGTTTCTTGTTGAGTTGTTCAATGGGGGAGGGCGCGGCAGCGGCAGTACTGACACTTGACACCCCTATTGACGAGGGTAGGAAGGAGACGGCAGAGGGTGGGTGTGGCTAGGTTCCCGTATCGGTTTTCCGGCAGAGACGGGCACCCATGTTACTATCGCCGCCGGAGTACGATTTTCTCTTTTCTTTTCTCCCTTCTCTCTTCCTATTTTCTTTTTGCGTCGTGTTTCCCTTTGTTTCCTTTCCCCTCCCCGCCTTCCTGACGCTGATGTCTTTTTCCCCTTAGGGCTGCTTCGTCCGTGCAGCAGTTAATCTGTCCTTCTTGAGTACGTATGCTTTCTTCTATTACGGGGGGCCATAGTAAATAGGACCAAATATTGTTAGTAAAAATAGGTAAATATACAGTTTTTTTTTGTGTACCATAGGTCCTATTAACTATGGTCCCCCGTAATAGCGACCTTTCTGATCTCCTTGCGTCGTACCGGTATGTATTCTTGTTTCGTTCCAGATTTTTTTTTATTGTCTTTGTTTCTTATTTTTTATTTCCTGGTCTTGCTCGTGTTGTTGTGTTGTCGTACCCGGAACGCTGGAATTCCACTTGCTTTGCCCATGAATTTGCGGCTAATGTTTTGTTTTGGTATTTGGCTGTATCACAGTGTCCGTCTGTGACCACATAATTAGTATCTTCTTTAGGATAAGGAATCAGGGCGAGCACTGAGTGTACAGATGAAGCTGGGAATAGAGGACGATTTAATGTGAAGACAACGCACACTATTCAGTTATTATTTAGTTGACTCATGTTATGTATTACTGTGATTATGTTGCGGCTCACCACAGGCGACTATTTCTTTCCTCCAGTCTTACTTCCAGTCATGCTCGGCTCACCACAGGCGACTATTTTCTTGCCTCCAGTCTTACTTCCAGTCATCTCGGCTCACCACAGGCGAGTATTCTATACGAATTTCGGTCGTGCGTGTCGTTGCCTGTCGCATGCGTGATGCTGTTTCCTCCGACTTCTCGGTGTGATGCTGTTGTCGTCACAGAATCAGTTTCGCGTACCATTACTGAAATTCTCCAACGAGCTAAACACACGTATTCTTTATCGCACTGCTGTTGTTGTTGTTGTTGTTGTTGTTGTTTTCTTCACATTAAACCGTTCTTTCTACCCGTCGACATCCAGCACAATCAGTGTCCGTGCCGATTCTTCAATCCTAGAGAAATACAAGTTCTGTGGTCACAAACTGCCTGGCCAACACCGGAGTTTTTTTTTTTTCGTTTGTACCTGGCAGCAAGCGTCATCACTCTCTCTCATGGCTATTGCTATTAATATATAACATTGTTACTATTCATTATATATATATGTATTATAAATATAATAGTATTTTAATAGATTGTTGTGTGATTCTCGGGTACTCTGTTTTCTTCATTTCGTTTCCCCGGATTCAGCAAATGTACGTACCGGGTATAGTATGTATGTGTGTATTCCCATGAAGAGTACTATTAATACATACAGCAGGAGTACATGGTCTTCTTCCTCAATGTTTCAACCCTATCAAGTCTCTGTCTTATAACCTTGATCCGGGGTGGTCGTATAGAGCAAGTAGGTCTTCTCCTCCCTCCCCACTACTATGCTGTCGAGCATGCGGTCCTTTCTGTCTTTGATGCCTGCGTGTTGCTTTGGGAGAGTAGTACATACTATTAGAGTGTATGGTGTGTATTCTGTGTTTCTCGGCTATTTGTGTCCTTGATTCCGTCTCCCCGAAATCAAATTCGGTCGTGCGTGTCGTTGCGTGCCACATGCGTGATGCTGCTTCCTCCGACCGCTGCCTTTCAAGTCTCTTGTCTTATAACCTAGATCCGGGGTGGTCGTAGAGCAAGCTCTATGCTGTTGAGCATGCGGTCCTTTCTTTGATGCCTGCGTGTTGCTTTGGGAGAGTAAGACATGTTCTTTTATTTCATGTATAGTGTATATTCTGTGTTTCTCTGCTATTTGTGTATTTCGGTCGTGCGTGTCGTTGCGTGCCACATGCGTGATTCTGTTTCCTCCGACCGCTGCCTTTCAAGTCTCTTGTTTTATAACCTAGATCCGGGATGGTTGTGCGTGTCGTCGCGTGCCACATGCGTGATGCTGTTTCCTCCGACCGCTGCCTTTCAAATCTCTATCTTATAACCTAGATCCGGCGTGGTCGCAGAGAAAGCTCTAATCCCTCCTCACAATAGCGTTGTCCAGCATGTCATGTGCTGTGTGGTAATTTCTGCTGCAGCAATTAATAATAACAAGGTACATCGACTGGTGTGTTCTTTTGAGTTTTTTTTTTTCCCGATCTTTCGCACAATCCATTTTTTATATATTCGCCCTCATTTTTTTG
Source organism: Macrocystis pyrifera (assembly GCA_031763025.1). Taxonomy (NCBI): domain Eukaryota; class Phaeophyceae; order Laminariales; family Laminariaceae; genus Macrocystis; species Macrocystis pyrifera. The sequence continues at coordinate 10,942,238 of JASSKH010000008.1, forward strand.
CTCCTCTATTTTTTTGGTCCTTTCTGGGAGGCGTCGTATATAACCTAGATCCGGGGTCGGTCATAGAGCGGGTTCTTCCCCCGCCTCCCCGCTGTTGTGAAGTTTGCACACCTCGGATAACGTAACACTTCACGTTTTATGTTAATGTTAGGCGTCAGCAAAAATAAAACGTGAACGTTACGTTACTACGATAACTTACTTTCTGGATTTTGTGATAACATAGTGTTAGTGTGTTATGATATTGGCGGGCGATCGCGTAACATTATGTTAAGAGTGTTGCCTTGATCTCGTACTGACCACAGTATATGTTACGGTTGGTGTGTTAATGAAATTCCTAGGGGCTCCACAAAAACTGATGCGCTTTTTGGGGGGATCCCTCCAAAATATCCCCTGTTTCGGGGTTTTAAAATATGGAGGGATTTTTTTTGCGGGAAAGCCATGCTATCCTCCCCTCCCGGGGATACGTTGTAGGTATCCCCTACTGGGATGTCGCCGAAATTGGATATATCACGGCTACGCTATGTTACTCCCACACGTCCGCCTTACCGCTAACACAGGTAACACATGTTAGATCTCGGGAAGATCCAAAGGGTAACGTGGTAACATTGCGTTAGAACGACTTCGGCCCCAACGGTAACTCAGTACCATGGAATCAGACCCGGATTGGTTTTTATGGTAACACGGTAACGGAATGTTACCATCAGATCTTCACTGACGGTAACACCGTAACTTAATGTTACAGAGACTTCCGCATTAAGGCTAACATCCTAACACAGTGTTACGTATGGGCCGGCCGCCAAGACTGTATCGTATCTAACGTACGTTAAAAGTGTTACGTTATCCGACCCTGAGGCAATCAGATGGGGGGTCCAGATAACGTAGTGTTAGTAGTGCTGGCCATTGCGTTATGTCCCGCTAGTGTGTTATCTGTAACACGATGTTATGTGTTAGTAATGCTGGCGAACATGGTAACGTTATGACGTTATGTTAGGGTGTTACGTATAACATTCCTCCAAAGGGTAACAAAATGTTAGTGTGTTACGTCTAACGCTGCGTCGACAATAACATTATGTTATCGTGTTACTGCGGGGGGCCATAGTAAATAGGACCAAATTTTGTTAGTATAAATATGGAAATATATGGGTGTTTGTGTGTACCGTAAGTAAGTCCTGTTAACTGTGGTCCCCCGTAATAGTAAATATGCGGATAACGATCTGGGCATGTTAGAGTGATAGCGTACGTGTTTGGTCACAGCCTAACGGTGTTAGTTCAAGGACTGACCACAGCATAACATCATGTTACTGTATTAGAGCTGGACGAGACCGAGAAGCAACATAACGTTAAGGCTCGTGCACGTTCGTGGGTTTCCAGTTAACACTGTTACCGCGTTACCGTGATCGCTCCTCTAGTGCTATGACTGCGTTATTAATAGTACGTTACCACGTTCCTGTGTTGGGCCCCATAAAGTAGGTAAGTGTTATCCGAGTGTTACGTTATCCGAGGTGTGGAAGTTTGATCACTCATCAAGTGCGTCAGCGATAATAATATAAGTGCAATAATTGGTATCGATGTGCATCAGCCGAGCCTCGGGTCACCAGGCGTCTGTCGCTCATTATTCTTCCCTCTGACTATTACTCATTGCCGTCGGGGATTCGTCCAACATGTGTTACGGGCCCTTGGCATCGAAAACTGGCATTAAATTTGCAGTGCGGGGCCTTAAGCGTCGACGGCGGCCATCACGCCGCCGGCGAAAGCCCCCTTGTATATGAGTATGTATGTGTCTCCAGTTTTTGCTGTGGTGTCGTGAGGCAGCTCGCAGTAGAGCTTCCCAGTTATTCGAGATTTGATCTGATTGGCTTAGGGTCAGGATTGCTATGATTGGCTTAGTTAGGGTTAGGGTTGCTCTGATTGGCTCAGGGTTGGGGTTGCTCTGATTGGCTGAGCGTTAGGGTTGCTGTGATTGGCTGATTGGCTGAGGGTTAGAGTTGCTCTGATTGGCTGAGGGTTAGGTTTGCGCTGATTGGCGTAGGGTTCGGGTTTTCTCTGATTGGCTAAGGTGTAGGGTTGTTCTGATTGGCTCAGGGGAAGGATCAGTTATGTTCGTCTGGCACACAGCAGTATGAGTAAACGTGTCAACCATTTTCTCGAATGAAGAGGTAAGCAATTCCTCGCAACTCGCGGAGTTGTGCGTTTTTTGTACATACCTGCCCCAGGCCACCAGCGGAGAAATTGCACGTACGTGCTATTACGGGGGGCCATAGTAAATAGGACCAAATATTGTTGGTAAAAATAGGTAAATATATAGGTTTTTATGTATACCATAGGTCCTATTAACTATGGACCCCCGTAATAGGTTGTTAGATTTGCACGTATTCTGCATTAAACCTGGCACCCTGTTTCCGTTTGGTGCCTTGACCCCGCAATGGGCCGGCCCATCCCATGTGGCGCAGTACTCCCACATAGTGGTGCAGAAAAATAATTAACCCTCCGCAGTTGCCGCCGGAGGCCCACCTGGCATCCTGATCCCATTTGGTACCGTGTAAGCCATACATGTCTACAACAACTCCTGCTATGCATGCAACCGTATTTATTTCATTGACGTGCATATCTGAAGAACCTTGGACGTGTGTGCCATTTCTCTGCCTCTCGCCCCAGGCGCGTTTGTTTGTGGCGGTGAGGCGGTCTTCTGTGTTCACGATGACGTCCATTGTTAACGTTAATGGTTGGCTTCCCGTTGGCTTCCGGCCAACCAACGACCACGTGCCGGTATTATCATGAATAGCCGTGAGGTACGGCCAACTCACAGCAGTTTTACTCTTGTCTTTGCTGTTTCGTTTTCGCGTAGATTATCCCACGCAGTCTTAACCCTTTTTTTAGAACTGAACTCCCGTTTTGTGGACAAAATCGTCGGAATTAGGGTCAAAATACGTAGTTCTGCACAGCGCAGTGCCGAGACCGCACGTTGTCGTACCATCGTACCACTTTGTGGCTCTTATCATCTTCCTGATATTATGTCGCCAACAAAAGTGGATAGGCTGCCCGGCAGCAGTGCGCGCATGGTGAAAGCCTGCAGTTACTCGTACACATTTCAAATATTTTACGTACCGTTCTCCTATTTAGGACCAGGTATACGTCATGCTTGAAATTTTTACGTTATCGTTCCCGTATATACGTAGCACCAGGGCGTGTATTGTCGTATATATTTGCGGAACAAGAGTATACAGTGACGTATTGTACTCGCCACTATCTCAAAAGTTAGATACAGCAGTAGTGGCAAGCGGCCCTTTTTTGTCGGATTTTCACATCTTGGGAACCTGGTGGACCAACATTGGTGTCCATGCGAGGCAACACTTTCTGTGGCACCATGTTTCTGAGATCAAGAGGAGAGAGCCACAACGTGGTACGGGTAACGTGCGGTCTGAAAAGGGCCAAGCATGCGTAAAAAAGGGTGTTAGAGATGTGTAAAAAAATCCGCATACGGCTGTACGTGCGTAGCGCGTTCGTTATACAGGAGGCCCCTCTTGTAGCGACGTTTGGAATCAGAGTTGGTAGGTGCCGATCCCTCGTGTGTAAGTGTGAAATCTGCAGTCTGTAGTGGACAAAAAATGGCGCGCAGATGTTTTGAGGTCCGTGATACCCCGCTTTTTCCTAAAAAGGGGTCCCCCTAGAAGGGACTAGCTATTGTGTACCTGGTAGGTACCTGGTGTATGCCGATTGCAGCATCGGCCGCACGAAGCGGCACAAGGAGGCATGCTGCTGGGGTAGGAGATAGGGGACGCGTCCGGAACACAACGTGAGGAGCTACGGTATGTGCGTACACCAGGTTTTCGGCAGGCGTGCAACATCCTGATGCTTGTTGCACTTGTTGGAAGCTCTTTGCTATAACCTGGTACTTACACATCACACATTACCTGGCATCTACGTGAAAAAGGCGGCTTTGCCTGGTACACAATTAGATAGCGTTAGAAGTGATGGAGCCGAGGAAGTGGACTGTTGTTCTTGTTTCTTTTTCTCTTTTCGAATTGTCTTTGTTTGTTTGTTTGTTTGTTTGTTTGTTTTTTCTCTTCGTTTCGTTTTAGAAATCTAGGTCATGGAATGGGTATGTCGTGCCTGTCGTACGCAGTATGATGACATGGCATTGCATTGCATACGTGGCAACGTAGTATCTCTGTGGCGTAGCTTTGTGACCACAGAACTTGTATCTCTCTGGGATTGAAGAATCGGCACGGACACTGGTTGTGCTGGATGTCGACGGGTAGAAAGAACGGTTTAATGTGAAGAAAACAACAAACAACTGCGGCCGCCCGAGACCGGAGAAAGCAAATCTCCGACCCCCCCCCCCCCCCCCCCCCCCCCCCCCCCTCCCCTCCCCTCCCGTCCCCGACCCTCCCCTATCTCCGCCCCTCCCAAATCCGACAAAGTCCAGGCCGCCGACAATGTTTTTAGCCGTAGACTGTGGTGCGAGTGAAATCTTTTCGAGGTCCGCGGATGCCCACACCTAGAAGAAGCCCCCCCCCCGACCCCCCCCCACACCGACCCTGACCCCCACCCTTTACCCGATCCCCGACCCTCCCAAACCCGACTGGTAAATCCAGGACTGCCCTCCAAAAATAACAGCAGTAGACTTTGGTGCGAATTAAGTTTTTCCGTCTCCCGCAGCCGCGTGCAACTAAGGCCCTTCCCCCCCCTTCCCCCAATCCCTACCCGACCCTCCCAAATCCGACAGGAAAAGTCAAGAACGCGGACAAAAGTTTTCGGCTGTTAAGACTACAATGGTGCGAGTCAAGCCTTTCCCGGGGCCTGCGTCCGCCGCCGAGCATGGCGGCGGCGCTGTCCGCTCCTCCGTACGACGTGATCAACTCGGACGAGGCCCGAGAGCTGATGAAGCGCGCGGGAGAGACGTCCTTCCTGAGGATCAATAAGCCCGAGGTGGACCTCCCGGTGGACGTCAACCAGTACGACGTTCAGGTATGCCTGGTGCCAGGCATATGGTACCGTACGCGACGTATTGTTGAGAATTTTGGGAGTTGAGAAATTTAGGCTTTTAAAAAAAAAACTTTTTCGTTCATCAGTTTTAAGAATCTCCAGCTACGCAAGAGAAGGCGTTTTTGTGCTAAGCGAGGAATTCTACTCTAAATCCCCATATGATGACCTTTTTTTTAAGACGCTAAGCTCAACGTTCACATTGCGGCAGTAGACCGCGCACCTTATCCAAAATTGGAGATTTTTGTTGACTGCTACCGCGCGTGCTGTACGGATGTAGTCCCACAGATCAGATAGATCCCCACATTTACGCCGTGATATATCTGCAGTAGATCTGTTAATAGTGTACCACTATGTCCCTAAATATAGCGACATGTTGTATACTAATATTCAATCGAAGTGTTTCCTACATTTATGGTAGCCCGGTTCGGAGTGGGTCGTGATCTGTTCGAATGTTCCGTACCAGCCTGATCGGAAACATAAGGTACTTTTGTAGACAATGTGGCCATCGAAATGCACCTCATATTTTTCATCAGACTTGGTACGGTGCAACGAAGGGAAGTTGGTCTTCCGCCGGGTGTCAATAACCGGTGCGACGTCGGGTGTGGAAGAGCTGTAGTCACACAGATCAGACCAGACCAGATAGATCACATTCACGAAATGACCTTGTAGACGTGCTGGGTCTTTCGGAGTGGATCCGTCATCTTGTCTGGTACGTGTATGGTATTTTACTATTAATAGGGAGGTTGAATCTTTGCGCCCGATGTCAACCGGTAGGACGTTCAGGTATGTGCCGATATATACTTGGAAACATTCCGGGATCACCCCGTGACCTTAAGCCAATTTATGTGGTTTTGTCTCCGTTTTGGTGTATTATTTTACCATGATAATGCTGATAAGATCATCTCATACTACTATGTCAAGTAGTTTTTTTATCACTTTACCAGGTCTAGGACAGAGCTGTAGTCACACAGATCAGATAGATCTCGATTGGCGACATGATCTACGAGCAGACCTAGATAGTTCGGAGTAGACCATGAGCTGTCCGACCGTGTGCACTGCTGTATCGCGATGCTACAGAGGTTGATGTCCCGTCGAGTGTCTGCCGGTGCAACGTTCAGGTATATGCACGATACAGCTGAAATCAGATATCACAGATAAGATGGATCCCCTTTCATGATCTGGACATTTCCGGTTACTCGTGGATAGATCATGATGCCCGCTGCTTCTGCTGCTGTATGACGATTTGATGCTACAGAGGTTGGTCTCACATGATGTCATCTACCCATGGATACCGTGTGATGTGATGTGATAGATCAGGTATCATATGTATCAATATCAACTTTTTTTTTGCTCGTATCCATACGGTATCTCACTTATCGTATCATGTCGTTTTCGAGCACGATCCCGACCATATGTATCAATATCAAGTTTAATCATGTCATACGAACGATATCACATATCATTTCATATCGTTTTCGAGCATGATCCCGACCTCGCTCTAGTCGACCTCCCGCCGGATGTCAACTAGTACGACGTTCAGGTATGTGTGATATTATGTGATACGAATATGATACCTGGCAGGTATGATACAGCTGAAACTGAAAAGCATCATTCGTGCGAGGGGAGCTTACCACTTGTTCGAGAAAATGATAGACGCACACTGTGTACGAGATGAAGAAGCGCGCTAGCCCCAACCTCAACCCTGGGCCAATCATACCCGATCAACCATTGGTTAGCAATAGGTAGCCCATTTATCTCGTACGCTGTAGTGTGTGCCAACCATGTTCTCGAATAAGTGGCACTGGTAAGCTCTACTGGCTCGCACACATCCAGAGAGATCCCCATCGTTTGCGACATTGATCTATTTTATTGCTCTGGTACGTTTACACTCGTGATGCGTCCGATATATTCGTGCACGGTGTTTTAACTGCGGAGGTTGACCTTCCGCCTGATGTCAACCAGCGCGACGCTCAGGTACGTACGATACGAAATCATACAGCTGCTGAAATTCATTCAGACCACAGATATATCTTCTTTCACGACGCGATCTACAGCAGTAGATCGCGATATGTCGGGAGTATATCGAGATACTTTGGTGGTAGATCGAGATGTTTCGGGTGTAGATCGAGATACTTCGGTGGTAAGTGAATATATTTCGGGGGGTAAATCGAGATATTTCGGGAGGTAAATCGGGATAATATGCCCGATGCAGTGCACTGCGTGATTTTTTACAGACGTTGCTATCCCGTTGGGTGGGTGTCAGCCAGACTGCTGGAGTACTTCGAATTATATGTTTTTCCCCCCCCCCGTGTTTCTGTGTTGCGAAAGGCTACAGAAGAAGACCGACCAATATACGCCGACATATATACTACAAAACCTACACACACCCGTAGAACGCGCGATCGGAATTATCAAGCTTAAACCTTGCCAAAATGAGTTTTTAATAAATAGAGTTTTTTTTTTCGATCTCACAAGCTTCGGGTTTTATTTCGTGTTTTTCTTCGTAAAAACGGCCGTGGGACCCCTGGCAATATCGACCCCCATCCGCGATACGTAGAGTTTGGAACTGCACGAGCACACACGGTTAGAGATAGCAGGCTATCCAGGAGTGCACTACCCATTTTCGAGACCCAAACAGGGGGGGGGGGGGGGTTTTCCACACCCCGGAAATATCATCGATTACCACTTGATGATCTGCAGTAGATCTTTCAAGGGGGCAGATAGATAGATTGCTGATCTGTATGATCTGTATGATCTAGCTCATGTTGCCGGGTGGGAGCCATGAAAATCTGCATGATCGGGCGCATATTTTCCTGGGTTGGATCTGTACTATGTACAGATCCTGCGCAGCCTCTCACAAGGGCATCTGAGGAACTAGATGATCTGCAGATAGATAGATCATTATCTGTAGAAGGATATATAATGATCTGTAGATGGATAGATCATGATCTGCACCAAGTGTAGGATAGTTCTCATAAATAATCCCCTATCCCCTACCCCAAAAAAAAAACAAGACCTACTATTGTGATTCTTCCATCCACCCGCCCACCCCTCAGAGTTTATATACTATCACGGGGGACGATAGTAAATAGGACCAAATATTGTCAGTAAAAATAGGTGAATATATAGGTTTTTATGCACACCATAGGTCCTATTAACTATGGACCCCCGCAGTAAACGAAACCAACGTGAAGCCTACCCGCCCACCCCTCAGAGCTTACTTACTAAACGAAACCAACGTGAAACAAGCTTGAGAGCACCAAAAAAAAAAAAGAGAGGAAATCGCTTTTCGTGTTTTTCGTTTGTAGAAAATCCTCCACCCAACCAGCCCACCGGTTTGTTCTTCATTTTATTTCGGGACCTTTTTTTCGGAGTGTCGGTGTCGCTATTTCTTGTGTCTCGTGCCCCCCGGGCATATTAGGTGTTTTTTTCAACAAATAAAATAGATGCGCGTCCTGTTCCACGGAACGAAAGAAGCAATTCCGGAGGTCAGAACGTCAGAACGCTCAAACAAGGGATTCGGGATTTTCGAGCGTTTGAGACTTCTGCAGCATGTCGGACCCCTTTGCCCCCCTCCCCCCCCCTACGTGCTCCACATACGACTGCGGCCACGCATGATATCGAGTACACCCCCGCCCCACTCCTTCTCCACTGGAAATGGCCGACACCGGAAAATGAATAAACTTGTTAACTTGTTGAAGCGGTCATCCATCTGCAAGTCCGCCTCGCAAGCGGTTCCTAGTAGGATGCGAGCTCACCCTTCATGCGACTCGCCGTCGCCGGACACCTCACGTTTCGCTTCGCGCTTGGCGCGAGCAATGTCTGCCTGGTCGATGAAAATCCGACGGGCTCCGTCCCGGCATTGTGGGGATGCGAGGGTCTATGGTCATACGACTACGGCCATGCATGAGTATGAGTACCCCCCCCCCCCCCCCCTCCGCCCCTCTACTCCACCCTCCACTATACTGCTGTTGTCCGGACGCGACTACGACAACAAACGACGCGGAAGGCGGATTGTCTCTGTGTCCACGAAGATGCGGAATAACCTCGAAAGTCGGAACGTCAGAACACCGTGGGTCGTGCTTGAATGCAAGGCTACTTCGGATGTGTCGCGAGGTGTCAATCATCAGTCACACAGCGTGCAATTAACAAGAGTTTAGACGAAGTTCTCGATCAAACACACAACAGCTGTTTTTTTTTTTTTTTTTTTTTTTTTTTATCCTCCGGCGGATTGGTAAAAATAAAGCTTAATCTCACCACACTTCCACGTTCCCAATTTCGTGTCGTGTGTCAATTTAGCCCAGTTGGGCACGTTGACCCGACCTGACCCCCGAGAGGAGCAGGTGCGGTGGAGATAGCCACCCAGGAGTGTCATCTCTCCCGGGTAGTGTGGGACTTGCTCGCGCTCACCCACTAACAAAAACCAAGGCTATGAGGCCTTCCCGCCGGACTCGGACCAGCTACGGTCCACCCTACCCGTTGGGGCGTTGGTCCTCAGATTTTTGTTTCTTGTTTTTTGTTTTTTGTGTTACGTTTTCTTTCATGGAGAAAAATATCCCCACGTCCCCTTACGTGTACGTGCCGCGGTTTTGTTTACGTACCAACATTTAGTGGCTGTTGTCGCCTCGAGGGGTTTTGTTTTGTCCAAAGTCCGAAGCCACTCGTACACTTACGTGCCCCCTCATGTGCCGGCGCCGCGCATTTTGACGGGCTTTCGCTATATTATGGGGCGTTATTGTGGGACGTGCATGAATAGTCAATACACCGGCAACCCTGGAAGCCCCCTCAGCCAATACGGGCAGCAGTAATATACCCGCAGTAATTACTGGACCAGGCAGGGCCCATCAGACGTTCGACACGCCGCGAAGTGTCCCGATGTTCATTTTGTTTATATACGCGAATAGATGGGAGTTTGGATAAGCCGTAAAAAATCCCGATACGAAGGCCTCATGTTACACGATCAGACTCGAAGATGTCAGGAGACGGCAACTTTTTACGCCTTGACAGACAGCGGCTTTGCGTTGACGTACATGCCTTGACTGACTTGACACCAAACTCGTGAGCTTTAGCGTGGAACGCTCGGCTCTACACCCTTGACAGCGCGCGTTTTGCCTTGCTTGACGTGTCTCCTGACATCTTTGATCATGTCAGACTGGTGCCATTATCTGAGTACGATGTGCGTCTGTGGGCGTCGGTATATTGACCGCTTGATACTTTTAATTTATGTATAAGCATCCCTTATGTTTCCGTACAGCGTGGAGTGGCAGTTATTTGCATGGTACGGGTGGGTTATGTGAGTGTAAATTGCTACCAGCACAGTAGGAGACCTCGGTTTGACGGCTTGACTGACCGCCCGTGACCGCCCCCGCACACTAAAAATAATATATACTTGGGCGAAAAGAGGCCTTGACGATGTGACGGCTTGATGGACCACCCGTGACCGCCCCCGTACACTAAGAATAATATATTTAGGTGAAATAGGCTTTGACGATTTGACAGCTTGACGGACCGGACCACCCGTGTGACCGCCCCCGTACACTAAAAATATTTGTTTTAGGCGAAAATAGTCCTTGACGGTTTGACCCCTTGGCTGACCGCCCGTGACCGCCCCTGTACACTACCAGGTACAAAATAGTAAACATGAGCGAAAAGAGGCCTTGACGGTTCGACCCCTTGACTGACCGCCCGTGACCGCCGTCGTGCACTAAAAATGGTGTGTTTAGGCTGAAAGAGGCCCTTGACGGTTTGACCCCTGGCCTGGCCGCCCGTGACCGCCCCTGTGCACTAAAAATGGTATATCTAGGCTAAAAGAGGCCCTTGACGGTTTGATCCCTTGACTGACCGCGCCCCCCCCGTACACTAAAAATAATATTTTGAGGCTAAAAGAGGCCTTGACGGTTTGACGGGTTGACTGGCCGCCCTTGACCGCCCCCGAGCACCAAAAAATAGTATATTAAGGCTAAAAGAGGCCCTTGACGCACCACTTTGGCAGGAAATTTAATCCCCATTTTATATTCTCTCACCGCCCCCCTCCCCCAGTCTCACTCCCACTCCCACCACCACCACCACCCACCCCCACCCCGCCCCAAACCCACCACTTCCAATCCAGCACCCCCCACCCCCCACCCGCCATCCTTCGCCTCCAACTCCCACCCCCAACCCCGCCCCCGATCCCCCACCCCCAACCCCGCCTCCACTTCCCCCCCTCACTTCCTATGTTCCTCCCCACCGCCCCCGCCCCCGCCTCATTGCCGCCTTACCAAGGTGTACGAGATGGGAAACCTAAACTTGCGAAAGTTTCTTGAGAACGGGTGGCTTGTGCCCGATAAGACGCCCTGCTTCTACGTCTACTCTCAGAAGATGGGAGATCACCTCCAGACCGGTGTTGTGGCGGGAGTTCCCGTCGAGGACTACGCGCTCGGCGTCATCAAGCGGTAAGAGGAGGGGACGCTGCTCGTGTGTCCCCTCCCCCGAACCCGTTGCTGTCTCTGGAAGCGGCCACACCCGGAAATGACTCGGTTCGTTGGACGCTGTCGTCCGTATGCAAGAAAGCCGGGCCGCTCACAAGCGGTTCTTGGTATTAATAGGATATAGCTCAACTCCCTTTCATGCGATTCGCCGAACAAGTCACGGCCGCTTCGTGCTTGGTGCAAGCAATGCCTGTCTGGTCGGTGAAAACCCAGAGTGCTCCGTCCCGGCAGTGTACATACGGATGCAAGGGTCTATGGTCATACGACTACGGCCATGCACGACATGAGTACACCCCCCCCCCCCCCGTTCCCCGTTGGAGATCATACGTGTGCTTTGTATAAGGAGGCCGGTTGTTTCGGCAGCGTGGAGGCCTCTTTTTGCCTTCTATAATAAGGCCTGGTTTTGCTATAAACACCCCTGAAAAATTAATTTAATGGGCGTGTCATATTCAATCGTCAATTTTATTTGGTTCATTTTTTTGAATTTCCAGGTATTGCTTGACCTGTCTGCTCGGCGTCACAATTGACCACTAATTGAATATCACTGCAGTCTGTGTATTTTGAGGCATTTAATGCCTGGTAAATGTTTATTGCTTGAAATTCAATACCAGGTACTAGTTAATAAATCGATTATTACGGGGGACCATAGTAAATAGGACCTACGGCACACGCACAAAGCTATATATTTACCTATTTTTACGAACAATATTTGGCCCTTATTACTATGGCCCCCCGAAATAGTTTCTCGCAACTAATCGGCCGAATCAGTGCCAAATATACTTTTTTTTTATTTTTTTTTTTTTTTTTTGCGACCCCATTTGGCTCCTTCCGACGTGTGTGATCTCACCCCTGCCCGATAAACCGATGACCCACCCGCCCGCCCACGTGCCGGAGAGCAGGCACGAGAAGACCCAGGTGAAGAAGGAGAACGACCGGACGAGGCTGACGCACATGCAGAACGCTAACGCGGGGCCGGTGTTCCTCACCTACCGCGCCGACGCGAGCGTGGACGAGATCGTCAAGGAGCTCACCAAGTGAGCGTGCGCCGCCTGATGCTGGCTGGCCGCTGGACTGTTGTCGTGAGGATTTTGAGGATTGGCCGTTCCCAACCGAAATTGGGACTTCAAACGCTGACACCGACCAACTCCATCGACCACCCCGATCGCCACGTGTACACGCACTTCCCGGGTATCAATTGCCAGAATAACCCCGTGCCTCATCCATCCAACCCGAAAATAGGAACACCTATAATAGAAAAACGGCAGGGCAACAACGCAGATATCGTTGGCTCTGCTCGGCAACTTTTTATTTTTTTTATATTTTTTTTTCTTCAAGTGTATTCTCGGTACGTATCGTGGAATGGATGCGGTAGTTTTTTTTTCGGCGGGTGGGTGCCCCGACTCAAGGGAGGTGTTGTACGTGCAGGCGGAAAGCACGTCTCTTGATCGTCGTTCTCCGTTGTCCGCTGTGGGAAATATACAGCTTTTTTTCGACGCGAGTCGACGAGGGAAGAAAGGGCTGAAGCGTTCCTCGCGATTAAAAAACAAAAACAGTTAAGGCGCGAAACGTAGTGGGGAGGGGAGGGGAAGGGGGGGGGGGGGGGGGGGGGGGGGGGCTTCTAGGTGTCCACGGATCTGGGTTACGACTAGGGAGGATGTGGAGAGCAAAAAAGAAGGGCGAGGTTAATAAATGGAAAGACAAACAAAAAAAACAAAGGAACAAAACAAATAAACAAACGATCATGAGACAAACAAACAAACGAACAAACATAAAGCAAACAAACTTGAAACAAACGAACAAACAAACAAACCCAAAAGTGTCGGCGGGCCCAGCCGATGCGGTCTCTCTCAACTGTACCACAGCAGTACATTCTCCTGGCGCGTCCTCTCTTGAAACCCTTGGGTTTCCCTCGACAAAACGACCAAAACAATGGTTGATGACGGTGGTGTTATCAACCATCTACGAGAAAGCGTTACGGGCGTTACGGGTAGGGGGACCACGTTGCACCCGTACCGCACGCACGACTCCTTGCGTTCAACCATTGTCACTCGGACACCAACCATTGTATCACCCCCCCCCCCCCCCCCCCCCCCCAATCACGCAGTGGGCGGTGCTGCATCCCTCAGTTTTTTTTTTATATCGTCAGTTTCCCCCCTCTGCAGTCCCAAGAGAGGTTATAAGAGAGGGGGGGTGCCCCATTGCTTTTTTTTTTCTTTGTTTTTTTTCTTGTCCTCTGTACCACGGCTGCTATACGATATAGGGGTGTCACTTATTTGCTCAAACTACTCTACAGTAGCTTTGACTGAAAGGGGGGACAGGGTTTTTTTTATGAAGAACTTATTTTTCTTCTGTCTCTTTAACATCCTCCATTTTCTTTTTTTTTTTCCTCGTTTTTTTTCTTTTTTTTTTTTTTTTTTCCTCGCCCGCGGAAATAGGAGCCCACCCGAGGTACGATTTTCGGCGGAGGACGACGTGGAGCACTGCGTCTGGCCGATCAGAGACCCTGTAGCCGTGTTCGCGATCCAGAAGGCTTTCGAAGGTGTCAACACCACCTACATCGCCGACGGCCACCACAGAAGCGCATCGGCATTCAGGTCAGAGGCCGCCCCGTCCCCTGTCTCCCGTCCTCCGTCCCCTGCTCCCTGTCCCTTGCCCCCCCCCCCCCCCCCCCCCCATTGGACGCCGTCATCCACATGCGAGAAAGTCCGCCTCACAAGCGGTTCTTAGTAGGATGCAGCTCATCACACCCTACTCGCCGAATACCTCACGGCGGTTCGCGCTTGGCGCTAGCGATGGCTTGCCTGGTCGGTGAAAACCCGACGTGCTCCGTCCCGGCAGTATAGGGATGCGAGGGTCTATGGTCGGACGACTACGGCCATGCATGACAACGAGTACACCCCCCCTACCCCCCCCCCCCCCCCCCCCCCGCACTCATCTCTGCGTTGGGGCCATTTCTATCGTACACAAAGCAAAAACACGTTTCGTGTTCTTCTTGGAAGGCCAAAAGATGAAAAAACATGAGTGGTAACGATTGAATAATATTTACCATGCCATTTGCATGCAGGCGTTATGATAGGTCGGGGATCGTGAGTTTTGGGACGTTACTTGGAATCGAATCGTGACATCCATATATAGCGGGCGGCGTCCGGGAACGAGCCGACTGCTGTGGAAGCTATTAGAATCGATCGGAAACCGAGGAAGGGAATGAAGTATGGGATAATCAGACCTGTTGAGTGGAGAGATTGGCAAGCATCACGAGGCAACCTGAGGAAGGCAAAGGGCCGTGAAGTAGGGAAGTAGGGGAGGAATCGTTGGCATCGACAGCGGCAGGTGTTTCCGCTCTTTCATCCCATACCGTCTCAAAAGAAGGAACTGTCGACAAGTTACAAAGGGATCCTCGAAGAAAGGAGGTCGAGGAACGTTGAAAACGATCCCCTATCCCCGTCTCGAGGGGGACGTCTCTTTCTTGGCGGTCGGATATCAGCTGCGGATAGATCACCCAGCAAGCCTCGGCTTTCCTCTTTGAACGAAGAAAGAAACACGAGGATGAGCTGAGACTCCACCCAACCACGGGCTTGGCATATTTGAAGATACACTGAATATTATTGTCAGAATACAAAATGTACATGATACTACTGGTGTCGTTCATGGGAGCCACAGATCGTATACGCCGGTTGTTCGAGAGGTCACCGCTCTGGGCCTGTTTCGTTGTAGCCGACGGAGCGGAAGCTCCTCCGTGGAGGTGCTTCCGCTTTTTCATCCTGTGCTATTCGGCGAGATGCAAACGAACCTTCCTTCCTTCGTTCCTCTGCCTCTCTGTCTCTCTCTCTCTCTCTCTCTCTCTCTCTCTCTCTCTCTCTCTCTCTCTCTCTCTCTCTCTCTCTCTCTCTCTCTGCAAACGAACCTTCCTTCCTTCGTTCCTCTGTCTCTCTCTCTCTCTCTCTCTCTCTCTCTCTCTCTCTCTCTCTCTCTCTCTCTCTCTCTCTCTCTCTCTCTCTCTCTC
The DNA here is from genome assembly GCA_031763025.1 of Macrocystis pyrifera. Classification (NCBI taxonomy): domain Eukaryota; class Phaeophyceae; order Laminariales; family Laminariaceae; genus Macrocystis; species Macrocystis pyrifera. The sequence continues at coordinate 10,957,697 of JASSKH010000008.1, forward strand.
TCTCTCTCTCTCTCTCTCTCTCTCTCTCTCTCTCTCTCTCTCTCTCTCTCTCTCTCTCTCTCTCTGTCTCTCTCTGTCTCTCTCTGTCTCTCTCTCTCTCTCTCTCTCTCTCTCTCTCTCTCTCTCTCTCTCTCTCTCTCTCTCTCTCTCTCTCTCTCTCTCTGTCTCTCTCTCTCTCTGTCTCTCTCTCTCTCTCTCTCTCTCTCTCTCTCTCTCTCTCTCTCTCTCTCTCTCTCTCTCCCTCCCTCCCTCCCTCCCTCCCTCCTTCCTCCCAATACACCACTCGGCGGGCATTCCTTGGCTGTGGGGAACAGAGTGGGAGAGATGAAGATTAAGGAGGCCATTGCGAGGGGGAAGTGGTGACGGGAGAAGAGCCGTTCAACTTTTTCCTCGCCGTTCTTTTCCCGTCGGATCAGCTGCTTTGCATGGAGTACAACCGGGTTGTGCGTGATCTGGCAGGCTTTTCCGTGAGTCCTTGCGTATGTACCTGGTAAATATGATACATACGTATTGCGCGTATACCCTTACGTCCCTACGTGCCTGCTACACGTCTGCGTACGCCCTTACGTACGTACTATTAATAGGTGTGCATCGTTACGTACGTACTGCTGTACCATTATACGTACCACGCGCGCGTTCACTTACATACGTACTATGAATACCCAGAATTACAAGCATGCATAGTTACGCGCGTACTTCTGTACTAATAATATTAATATTACTATTTACGGGGGTCCATAGTTAACGGGACCAAATTTTGTCAGTAAAAATTGGCAAATGTATAGGTTTTTTTATGTACATCATAGGTCCTGTTAACTATGGACCCCCGTAATATCACACGCTTGCGTAATTACGTACCTGGTACGTACTACGCTTGTGTGCATGATGTACGGGTACAACCTCACGTATGGTACATTCATTTCCGTATCATACTATTAATACCGTTATAAGATGACACACCCCGCTCGGACGATTTTCAAAGCTGGGTTGCTCGACAAGAACGGGGAGGGAGGGCAAACTGAGTACGCCCAGCGATGCGTCTTAAGATGCAACAACCTTCTCGACGAAATCGTTCCAAAGCCGCCGTTTTCGTTGTGTGTAACCCCCTCAAAACCCTTTTAGTACGTACCGCAGTCCTGTTTTGGGGACAATTCGCTTGGAATTGGACTGGTTTGTCCCCAAATCGGGACTGCGGTACTAAAGGGGTTTTAAGGCATGTTTTGGAGGAAACCGGGTCTGAAGGTGGTCCCAGGGGGTGTGTTGTATTATCACCCAGTGTGATAGTGGTTTCCGGTGGGCATAAGGAACTTGCGTGTTACACGGTGATGGTACAGCAGTAGTGCACCTTTGCCCTGACGTGTAGATATATTCGCGAGCGTATGACACAGTGTGCGTAGGCAGCAGTGAGTTTTTGTTTTGCTGTATCAGCAGTGGTATTTTTGAGTTCCCTTGGGCGTCCTTTTCCTTCCCTTCTCGGACTCTTTTTTTTTTTTTTTTGTGCGCTTCCGTGTGCATACGTACCGTGCAAGATTTTCCCCATACGTACGTTTTTTTTTTTTTTTCATAGGGCACATTGCGCACGCCGTGACGTGTGTTTTCTGTTTTTGCTTTGGGCATGCTGTGTAGGCGTGTACTCTTTCGGGGGACCGTAGTATATAGGACCAAATATTGTTGGTAAAAATAGGGAAATATGTATGTTTTTGTGTGTACCGTGGGTCCTATTTACTATGGCCCCCCCCCTCGTACGAGTGTGTGTGTGCGTCTATATGCGTTGAACATCGTATTCGTTTCCGTTTTCATTGTTGGTTGATTGACCGGCTCATTGATCAGTCTAATCTGTTGATCTGAACTGATTGAGTGAGTGAGTTAGTGGTACGGTTCACCGGTTGATGGATTGATTGGTCGATTCATCCCTTGACGGGTTGGAGTAATTGGCTGTTTGATTAGTGGATTTATTGATTTCTCCTTTGATTGCCTTGAGTAACTGCTTGATTGATTCTGTCTGATTGGTTTGCTCACTACTACCATCAAAGGTGTTAGTAGACGGCACTTTACCCCTTGACCCTTGACAGACGAGGTAAAGGAAAATTCCTTGACGGACGTGCCTTGGCGGCTAGACCCGGGGACACGGAGTAAAACCCCCGTTTTTTTAACGCCTGGTCAACTTAATGAAAATCTGTATTTTCCTTGTTTGATTCCGATGGTACAGTAAAATAAAATCGCGTTCATATCTACAGCAATAACACAATTCGCGTGCAGCATGACTCGTGGGCGCATGCAAGTACGTACCAGAGCAACACTGCTGTATACATGCATGTATCGAAACAACTATTATATCGTAGGTCGAATTCACAATACATATATATATAAATCGGGGTTTCCATACATATGTTGAAGCGTTTTTTCCAGCGGGGATAAGGGACAATATGTCTAGACGGATGTAGGTTCCTGGACGGACGCGCTTGACTGACTGACTGACTGACTGACTGCTTGACGGCTGCCCGTCCTCCTGACAGCTTCGACTACCACCGCTGTTGCTGGTGTTGCTGTGAATGCTACTTCTGTCGATGCGGCTGGTATTCCTCGTACAGCAAGTGCGGGCCCGGCAACACTATAGACGCCTGCTCTGAGCAAGCCTTACGACAGCCTTATCGTGACTTCTATCCTCAAACAACGTTTTGAGAACCTAGGCTACCATATGAGATTTTTAAGGGTGCACAAGGGGGTGCTGGAATCTGAAAAAAAAGGGAGAACACAGGAGGCGTTCGTTCCTCGTGACCAGCTATTATTAACTAGTACGTTAGCCACCGGGTCAGAACGAGAACATGAAAAAAAAAAAAAAAAGAGAAAGCTAACGAAAAAGAGGAATTAAAAGCAGCCGCAGGACAACGGGCACCGATTTTTTTTTTCTTGGTCCAATTTTCTCGGTGATCGAAAGCGTCCCCACCAAAAATGTTAGCCTTATGTTGTTGTCATCATCGTCGTTCCTTCCTTTTCGTGCGCCTGCTGCCGCACAGGCCGAAGAGTTTCTCGAGCGCGTCTCGGTGAACTTCGAGGTGTCCAAGGTCGCGGTCGGCGGCAAGGTCGAGCCCGACTGCCTCATGGAGGTCGGCATGTGTCTCGGAGGGCAGTGGTATCGGCTCAAGGTTAAGGACGGGACATACCCCGCGGAGGACCCCGTGAAATCGCTCGATGTGCAGGTGATTCAAGCGGGGTGGTGGTGGTGGTGGTGGTGGTAATGTGTGCTGTTTGGGGTGGTGATGGTAGAGGTGGTAGTGGTGGTGGTGATGTTGGTGGTGGTAGTCGTGGGGGAGGTGGTGGTGGTGGTGGTGGTGGTGGCGGCGGCGGCGGAGCGGGGACAGGGGGAGGGGTGTACTCATTGTCATGCATGGCCGTGGTCGTATGACCATGGACTGCTTAGGGTGGTGGGGGTGTTGGTGAGTTGTGGAGCGGGGAGCGGGGGGGGGGGGGGGGCGGGTGTACTCATTATCATTCATGGCTGTAGTCGCATGCATGACCATAGACCCTCGCACCCCGACGGAGCACGTCGGGTTTTCACCGAGCAGGCAGACATTGCTTGCTTGCACCAAGCGCGAAGCGCCGTGAGGTGTTGGGCGAGCCGCATGCGGGGAGCGGGGCGGGGGGAGTGTTCGTGGTGGCGATGGTTGGAGTCGGTAACAGTGATGATGGTGCTATGGTAGCATTTGTAGTGGGTAATAAGTGGTCGTGGCGGCGGTGGTGACGATGGCGGAAGGAGTTTCATCTGGACGGTTGGTGGGTACGATACGTGATGGCGGTGGTGGTGATGTCGTGCTTGATTGTTGATTGTCGTTGTCGTTGATGATGATTGTACTTTTAGCTAGCTGTAGTGGGTGATGGTGGTGGTGGATGGTGCGGTGGTGGTGTCAATGGTGTCAACGGTAGTCATAGTTGGTGCCGATCGGTGACGTTGTTGTCCGTGCAGCGTCGCCGTTGTCTGTCTCTCAGCGATTGATCACCCCCCCCCCCCCCCCCCTTGCCTCCCTCTCCCCCCCCCCCCCCCCCCCCCCCCCCCATCCCTCACGTGGTTCCGCCACGCGTCGGCTCTGCTTCGTGCTGCGTCCTGCCTTGCCCTATGCGGCGTGATCTTCCTGCAGATACTTTACGACAACCTTCTGAACCCAATCCTCAACATCGGTAACCCGAGAGCGGATGAGCGCATCAAATACGGTGAGGGGGAGAGCAAGAGGGGGTGGAAGCGTGTGGGCTATCCCAATATCTCCTTTCTCTCTGCTGCCTCCATGTCTATCCCGTGTCTTTTGTCACCGTCCGTTCCTTCTCTCTTACGGTTATCGCTCGCCAAGGTCCGGGGAACTGCGCCCACTGGTCACGCTATCCCATCCCATACTGTACCATACTATCCCACCCCATGCCGTCCCATCCCACAGCATACCATACAATACCATACCATACCATTTACCATACCATACCCACCTATCCCATGCCGTACTAAATACGATCCCATCCCATGCCATGCCATACCATATACTGTACCACCATCCCATCCCGCGCGATTGTCTGTGCCAACCCCTTTGTGACTCTGAGCTAGCAACCACAACAATGGTTGGTAACTCTAGTGTTATCAACCGTCTACGAGCAGCAGCAGCAGCAGCAGGGGTCGTAGGACGAGCATGTTTTTACTCCACTGCCGTACCGCTCCTCGCATCGTTTGATCGGACACCAGTTTTACATCACCCCCCCCCCCAAAAAAAAAAAAAAAAAAAACATGCGGTGGCTTTTGTTTCCCTGATTGTCCGAGAGGGGCCACCCTGAATTTTTCTCACGCGCTTGTCATTTATGTTACCGTTTGTTGTTGTTGCTGTTGTTTTGTTGAGGGTAACAGCTGCGACGGTAAGGAAGGGCGCGTGCGTACACCTGCAATTTCTAGGCCTCGCGAACGTGGGGCGCTCTTGTCTCTTCAACCAGAACCGTTTTTTTTTTTTAGTAGAAAAAAACTGTACGCTTAATTAACCCGATAGGCAGTCAATGAACCCCATATGCCTTAAGGTAGCTCTGTAGCGAAAAATATGGTACGAAACAAACGATATTGGGCATAAATTTCCTCAGTGCCCTTGAGAACCTCCATCAGTCAGAAACGTTTTCGCCAAAAAGTGTCGTGCCTCTATCGTAGGCGGTGTTGTGAACCAAAAATAGAAATGGCCTCGGTCGCTTTTCGTGTTTTTGTCGGTTTTTGTTTATTTTGCCGAAAAACTCGGTCGGCTTCGGTCGACAAAAAAAATAAAATAAACCGAAGCCGAAATAAACCGAAGGGATTTTCGGTGAAAAAAGACGAAAAATGTCGGGGTCGTTTTCGGTCGATTTTTTATTTCAATTCAAACTAAACCGAGAATTTTTGAAGAAAGAAAAAAAAATGTCGGTTTTCGGTCTTTTGACGAACCGTTTTCGGTCTTTACAAACCGACAAAAATCCCGAACGAAAAATCCGACTTTGGGTTATCCGTTCGCACGCTGATCGCAGCACGCGTCTGTCTCATGGATTGCTGCAACGGAAGGGGGGGGGGGGGGGGGGGGGGGGTGTACTCGGTAGGAGAGATGTGCCCGATCTAATGCACGGCCGTAGTCGTATGACATAGACCCTCGCATCCCTACAATGCCGGGACGGAGCACGTCGCGTTTTCACCGACCAGGCAGGCATTGCTTGCACGAAGCGCGAAGCGAAACGTGAGGTGTCGGGCGAGTCGCATGACGGGTGAGCTGCATCCTACTATGAACCGCTTGTGAGGCGGATTTTCTTGCATGTGGATGACAGCTTCAATGAGTTAGTTTAATTTCCGGTGTGGCCACTTCCAGAGATAGCAATGGGGGTACTATGCAACTGCCTCTTGGGTGCCTTACCATAAACACTACGTGATGCGATCATCCCTGTTGTGCGGAGTAAAGGTTGTTCACCTGGCACGACTGATCTAACTCGACAACCAGCTGTGACCCGCCGCCAAAAAAAAAAAGAGAAAAAAAAAAGCGGTACCCTGGTTGTCTAGCTCAAGTAGTGAGCGGCATGTTTTACGGTGTCTTTGCCAACCGACGCCAACCCAACCTACGGGGATGCTGCAACGCAGGGGGTGGGGCTTTTACCCCCGTTTCCGGTGTACACCGCGCTTTGACTCCACTCGAGCCACTTGAAAATTCTTTGTTGACGCAAACGTAACAAACGACCCCATGGGTGGGGGGGGGGGGGGGGGGGGGGGGGGGGGTGCATATCGCGAAACTTACAACCTTAAAAGCTTTTTTTGAGACTGGTGAATAATTTGGGTTAGTCACTGGGCCGAGTGACTCTGAGCATGGCAATGTTGGTCCAAACCGTCCTTTCGTTTATTTTATCGCGGTTACAGCGGTAGTCTTATCATCCGTTCCCTTAATTTCGTATCCTATGTTACCCCATCCCATCGGGTGGGATAGTATCCCACCCTGCCCCATATTCCATCGCATCCCATCCCATCCCTTAAAATCCCATCCCACCCTGCCCCATCGCATCGCATCCCATCCCATCCCGTAAGATCCCATCCCACCCTGCCCCATCGCATCGCATCCCATCCGATCCCATTCCAACCCATCCCACCCTGCCCCATCGCATCGCATCCCATCCGATCCCATTCCAACCCATCCCATCCCACCTTGCGCCATTTCATCCCATCCCACCCTAATCCCGTTCCATCCCGTCCCATCATACCCCATCCCGCCCTATATTCCCTTGCCCGTCTTATCTTTACAGTTTATCACGCTTATTCTTTGCCGTCCCCCTTCGCCTCTTGCTCTTGCCCTTTGGACTGCAGTGGGCGGCATTCGAGGGTCCGGGGAGCTGCAGCGACTGGTTACGGGATCGGGAGACGCGTGGGCGGTGTCGTTCTGTATGTTCCCGGTGACTGTCGAGCAGGTCATGAAGGTAGCGGACGCCGAGCAGCTAATGCCTCCCAAGGTGATTTGACCCGCCCCCTCCCCCCCAAAAAAAAAACGGTGGTTTTGACCATGTATGTGTATGTATGTATGCATGTATGTATGTATGTGTGTGCTGTTTTTTTTTTTTTTTCGTGTGACTTTGTGTTTCTGTGTATTTCGTGTATTTTTGTGTGTTTTTGTGTGTGTGTTTTGTGTTTTTTTAGTGTTGTTCATTCCCTTTTTTTTAATTTTAGTGTTGTATTTTTTTCTGTTTTTGTAACACACCTGGTGCTTTTTTCATGTTTTAAAGGCTTGTATTGTTCGTTGCCATTGGACAGCCCCATGAGGGTGGCGGACGCCTAGCGACTACAAGTATGCCTCCACAACGTGAAATGGCACACTGTTTTTTATATGCTTGATTACGTTTCTGAAATTAAAAATGGTTTTGTATTTTGTGTTCCGTTCTGTTTGTGTTTTGTGTTTTGTGTTTTTCTCTTCTGTATTTCTGTTTTCCTTACTTTTTTTCAATTTTTGTATTGTTGGCTGCCGCTGAGCTTGACCCCCCCCCGCTCTGCCCCCTCCTGCTGCTCCCCCCCCCCCCCCCCCCCCCCCCCCCCCCCCCCCCCCCCCCCCCCCCCCCCCCCCCCCCCCCCCCCCCCCCCCCCCCCCCCCCCCCCCCCCCCCCCCCCCCCCCCCCCCCCCCCCCCCCCCCCCCCCCCCCCCCCCCCCCCCCCCCCCCCCCCCCCCCCCCCCCCCCCCCCCCCCCCCCCCCCCTGTTCCTACCCCTGCCCCTTGTCTTTCCTACCCGCGTGTAATCTGTTTTTTGTTTGTTCCATAAAGGCTACGTGGTTCGAGCCCAAGCTTCGATCTGGGCTCGTCGTTCGGTCTCTCGATGAAGCTCGATAGCCGATGCGGCGTTTTCGGAGAGGAAAGGAGTCTCTTATAGGGGAGGACGGGGGGGGGGGGGGGGGTTGTGTTGTTGTTGTATGGGCTATAGCCTGTAACCGTTGACTACTGTAGAAATTAGTCGACACTATTTTCAAGTAGTTTGTCCCCATATTGGGGGTGGAGTTCTAAAGAGGGAAGGGGTTGAGGGGGGTTGTTTTTGTTGTATGGGCGATAGAAAAAAGACAGATGTCGAGAACACGGGGGAATTTGGCGAGGTATCAAGATGTTAGTATGCTGATGCTGGCGGCGGGAGGGAGAGGGGGGGGGGGGGGGGGGGGGGGGGGGGGGGGGGGGGGGGGGGGGGGGGGGGGGGGGGGGGGGGGGGGGGGGGAGGGGAGAGTTTGGGGAGATGTTTGGGGTTTCGGTCAGGAGAGGCGGGTTGGAAGGGGGCGCTTGGATTGCAAGGATGAAAAGAGGAGGACGAGGAGGAAAAAGAGGAGCAGAGCAAGAGGATGGACAAGAACATGCGAGAAGCAAACGGGAGGAAGGAGGGACAGAGAGAGGAAATAACGGGGGAGTGAGAGACGTCGAGGGTGGGTGGAGAAATTGAGGCGGGTGCGCGCGGGGCGGGGGGGAATAGGGGGGAGGCTCGGGGGCTTCTTCTGCGGACCGACCAACGATGGCAATCAAGAGTGGTTGGGACTGCCGGCTTGAGAAAGGGTTCGGCCGGAATTTTGGACGGTTCAACGTTCGACATTCGTTGCGACCGGTGTAACCGATTTTTTTTTTTTAGTTTAGTTTTGTTTTGCTTTGCAGCCAGGAGTGCACGTAAAGAAGCAGCAAATCAGACACCCCATTTACCCATTCTCGAGACCCAGACAGGGGGGATACGAAAACCAAGTAAAACACATCTTTTTTGGGTGAAAAAAAAAAAAAACTCGCGTCGAAAATTCCGTCCAGAAATTTCACGGCACCTAGCTTATTTTTCGATTGGCTTTTGTAGGAGTGGGTGCAAGCCTCGTTTCTGCAGTTCGGCTTTTTTTTGGGAACGTAGAGGTGGAGGAGAGGGGTGGGGAGGGGTGGGGGAGAGTTGCGCGGTGGAGTGGGTGGGGGGGGGGGTACTCATTGCCATGCATGCCCGCAGTCGTATGACCGTCGACCCTCGCATCCCTTCAATGCCGAGACGGAGCATGTCACGTCGGACAGGTCATCTTCAGATCATCTACAGATCATCTAGATCTTCCGTAGAAGATAGATCCCTCGTCTGTATGATCTGTATGATCTGTATGATCTGTATGATCTGTATGATCTGTATGATCTGTATGATCTGTATGATCTGTATGATCTGTATGATCTGTATGATCTGTATGATCTGTATGATCTGTATGATCTGTATGATCTGTATGATCTGTATGATCTGTATGATCTGTATGATCTGTATGATCTGCATGATCTCCTGCAGGGCATACGATTCCTGGGTTGGATCTGTACTACACACAGGTCCTGCACAAGATATCACAACGGCACGCGAGGATACAGATGATCTACAGACATATCGTGATCTGTCTCGACACGCGCAAGCTTGCGAACTTTGCTTCTTTCCAGGGCGGCGCCAAGGGGGTAGAAACGATACCAGGACGAATCTTTTCTTCCGATTTTCAACCTTTTTTTCTCTCTCTCTCTCTCTCTCCCTCTTGAACCCCCGGAACCGTTTTTTTTTTCATTTTTTTTTTTTTTTCCTCCTTCCCTTTTTTGACGACGACGGTGCAGATTAAAAAAAAAATGGAGAGAAAACGCTGTTTTGCGTTGTGGGATGTACAATGGAGGTAGAAAGAGAGAATGGGGAGCGTGCGGGAGGGGGGGGGGGGGGGGGGGGGGGGGGGGGGGGGGGGGGGGGGGGGGGGGGGGGGGGGGGGGGGGGGGGAGGGGGGGCATGGAGCGCTTGGTTTGGGGGCGAGAGCTGTTGGAGAAGAACGTCGTTCTCGGCGCGCTAGACTAATCGCACCGGCTTTCTGAAGAATGCGTGTGTGTGGAGAGCCATTCTCCCCCGTGCGAGTAGCCCAATCCGCACTGTACTGCTGTGCACTACACCACTCTGTACGTCTACTTTTTTAGCGTATTTTGATTGGTCGACCGACTAAATGATCCGTCGGTGTCGAAGTGTCGTGTTTTTCCTCTTGTTTCTTTTCTTTTCCTTCATGAGAAAAGGCTCGAGTAGTGGGGGTGGGGTATGCTTCATATCATGTGTGGTATTAATAGTCGTATGACCATAGACCGTTAGCACCCCTACAATATCGGGACAGAGCACGTCAGATTTTCACCGATCAGGCAAGGCATTGCTCGCACACGGTTTGTGCGGGGGGGGGGGGGGGGGGGGGGCGGGGGTGTACTCATTATCATGCATGGCCGTAGTCGTATGACCATAGACCCTGGGGGGGGGGGGGGGGGGGGGGGGGGGGGGGGGGGGGGGGGGGGGGGGGGGGGGGGGGGGGGGGGGGGGGGGGGGGGGGGGGGGGCAGTAGTGGAAAAGCCCGGTATTGAGGCGGCGTGAGCACCTTTTGTCCCTGGCGGCTGTAGAGCTCACCAGTTATTCGAGAACATGGTTGGCACACACTGTGTGCGAGACAAAGGGGCTATGGCTAGCCAATGGTTGATTGGGTCTGATTGGGGTTAGGGGCTAGGTTTAGTTATGTTCGTCTCGTACAGTAACAGTAGTAGTGGTGTCCCTCAACTATTATCTCGAATAAGTAGGTAAGCTATCCTCCACCTGGTGGAGGCAACTAGCGGAGGCGGGATTAGTTGGGGAGGGGCGGGGGGCGGGAGGGGGGAGGGGGGGGGGGGGGACAGCAGTGGATACACCCCGTTTTTGGCGCCCAAATACCAAGTACCTGTTGTACTTTGTGAGGGCAGCTATTAATAGTCGAGACGGTGCGGTGAGGGAAAGGGGTGGGGGGGGGGGGGAGCAGTAGTGGACACGCCACATTTTTGGCGGCTAAATGCTTAGTACCTGTTGTACTTGGTGGGGGCGGTGTGGTGAGGCAACGGGGGGGGCGGAGAAGCAGCAGTGGACACGTCCCGTACTGAGGCGTATAGATGACTTCTTGCGCTTGGTATAGAGGCAGCTAGTAGCGGAGGCGGAGTTGGTTACGGGAGAGGGGGGGGGGGGGGGGTGGGGGTACTCGATAGGAGAGATGTACTCGATCTCATGCATGGCCGTAGTCGTATGACCATAGGGGGGCGGGGGGGGGGGGGGGGGGGGGGGGGAGTAGTGAACACCCCCGGAATTGATGCGTTTGCATGTTTGTTGCGCTTGAATGGCTTTGGGCGTCTGCCACTGAAGCGACGTACATTGCACGTTCACAGATTGCTATTAACACATTCGTATAGATGCATACATATATTAGTACGTTCGTGGACGGGGTTGGTTGGTTAGAGTTTGTGTGCCACGCCTTTTTTTACTACGTATTGTTGTCGGCGGAGGGGAGGGAGGAGAGGGGGGGAGGGGAGGGGGGCTACTAGTCCCCGGGGGGGGGAGGGGGCGACTGATCCCCGGAGGGGAAGGGAGCGACTTGTTCCTGGGGGAGGAGAGGAGATACTATTGACCGGGGTAGGAAGCAACTAATCCCGTGGGGGGAGGCGAAAACTATTCCCCCGGGGAAGGGAGGGACTGATCTCCGGGGGGGTGACCAATCCCCGGAGGGGAAGGGAGCGACTAGTCCCCGGGGGAGGAGAGGAGATACTATTATCCGGGGTAGGAAGCAACTAATCCCCTGGGGGGAGGGGAAAGACTAATCCCCCGGGGAAGGGGAGCGACTGATCCCCGGGGGGGGACTAATCCCCGGGGGAGAGTGCTAGGGAGGGCGCTTTGCTGTCTCGTACGGGGGCTCCGTGTTTCTTCGGTACCGTCAAGACACCCACGCGCTCGGCAACAGCAAGGCAGCAGCAGAAGTATAGAGAGGGGTTGGTGTTGTGGTGGTGTTGTCGGCTTGTGCTTGTGGCAGCAAGGGTATTAAGGGGTTGTTCCTGACGAAAACAAGAAATATGGCAAGAATCGTCACAAGCAAACAAAAAATGCGACAACAGCGTTCGCTGTAAAAATAAATTACCGGCGACATTATTTTCGAATCATGGTATATATAGATACGTACATATACCATGGTATGTGACACTGATACTATTACGGGGGACCATAGTAAATGGGACCAAATATTGTTACAGTAGATCATACACATCATACAGATCATGCAGGTCAGGAGTGTATATATCCCCCGAAGGATTTAGATCATCAAGGGGAGATCGATGATCTGTAGATGATCTGAAGATATTTTGTCCGAGGTGTGTAAATAATGCTATAGTGATGACATGATGGTTAGTACATCTGTTGGCGCCGCACTGCTGCAGAGGGTATACTACCGTATCACGGGTGTGATACGATAACACACCGTATCGCACGGGTTGTATGAAACACACCGTATCACCCGGGAGGTGAGATAGAACACCGTATCACACGGGTGATAAGATGACACTGCCGTATCACACGGGTGATAGGATAACACACTTACCGTATCACACGGGTGATAAAATTACGCACAATATCACACGGATGAGATAAGATTACACTGCCGTATCACACGGGTGATAAGATTACACACCGTATCACACGGGTGATAGGATAGCACACCGTATCACACGGGTGATAAGGTTCCACACCGTATCACACGGGTGGTAAGATTACACACCGTATCACACGGGTGATAGGATAACACACCGTATCACACGGGTGATAAGGTTAAACACCGTATCACACGGGTGATACCAGAACACACCGTATCACACTGGTGATAAGACAACACACCGTATCACACTGGGTGATAACATATAACACACCCCCATCGGATGACATTCCAATCGGACTCTCTCGACAAAAGGGAAAAGAGAGAGAGAGCGCAAAACACCAAGCAATTATTAACGCGCCTGCGGGAAAAAAAAAAACCCATCGACCATGTCTCCCCATCGTGCCGCCACTTGCGTCTGAGAGTTATTAATAGTGTATCTTTACCTGATGCAGAACATAGCAACGGTAGTACCTCTGGTCTGGAATATAGGGACCGGTTGGTCTTCATATTAATGTTTACATGTTCCTTATATTTACGATCAGAGTGGTATCATATACCGTAAAGAGCGTTGACTTCGCATGGGGGTTGCGATCGTTTTTTAGCGCCTTTAAATAGTTTTCTCGACCGTAAGTAACGGTTTAGGAGGTGCTATTTATCACACCCCGGACAATTACGATTTCAATAGTCTATTGTGTCTACAATTGGTTCAGGAGGATGTGTGTCAATTGGATTTGTCTCGACAATTGTTTGTGGTGACTGTCTATTAATTGAAATTGTCAATACAATTGATTTCGGCGATTGCCCATTAATTGAAATTGGCCAGGCAATTGTTTTCGGCGATTGTCTATGAATTGGAATTGTCCAGGCAATTTTGATTTCGAATACCATCTACTAGTTGGAATTGTGTGAGCAATAGGTTTCGAGTGTTGTCTATGAATTGGAATTGTCCAAACAATTGGTTGCGGAGACTGCCAATTAATTGGAATTATTCACCAAATTGATTTCGGGTGCCATCCAATAATTGGAATTGTCCAGACAATTGATTTCGGGTGTTGTCCACTGACTGAAATTGTTCAGACAATTGATTTCGGGAGCTGTCTATTAATTGGATTTGTCTGAACATTTGATTTCGGCTGCTGCTTATTAACTGAAGTTGTCCGCACAATTGATTTCGGGTGCTGTCAATTAAATGGAATTGTCCAAACCGACTTCGGCGACTGGAAAGTAGTTGGAATTGCCCGTAAAAATTCATTTCAGACGCCCCGCAAGAAGTCAATTGCTCGATAAACGCCATGGCCGTGTACCGACAGTATTTATTGTACTATGATAGACACTCCCCATTGAATTGATACTACTCGTATTATGGCACAATAAAGGACCTTGCAAATGACTGCGTATTGAGGGAAGTTCCCGATCCTGTTGTAGAGGCAATACTAGCATGGTGGTACTGTTGTGTACTGACCAAATCAAATGTAGTTCTACAAGTAGCTGCCAGCTTTCAAATAACAGAGCCTTCCTAAACTCGATAGTCATGACAATTCCAATTAGTAGATCGCTTCCGAATCCCATTGTCCGGACAATTCCAATTGATTGACGGTATCTCAAAGCATTTGCCCCGACAAGTCCAATTCATGTAAATCACCCGAAATCAATCGCTCAAGCAATTCCAATTAATAGACAGCCTGTGGAATCATTTGCCAGCACAATTTCAATTGATAGGCAGTCTCCGAGCTCATTTGTCTGGACAATTCCAATTCTTGAAAAGCACCAAACAACAATTGTTCAGACAATTCCAAGTAATGGATAGTTTCTAAAATCAATTGTCAGGGCAACTTCGACTGATAGAGAGTCTCCAAAATTATTTGTCCGGCCAATTCCAATTGTTAAACAGTGCCCGATATCATTTGTCCGAGTAAATCCAATTGTTAAACAGTATCCAAGATCAATTGTCTAAACAATTTCAATTGCTAGACAGTCTATGTCATCACTTGCCCGGACAATTCCAATTAATAGACAACTTCGTGACTCTGCTGTAGGGGCAATAGTCTATTGATAGGTATATTGTCCAAGGCGTAAGCAGAAAAGGGCGGGACACCCCAACGTCAGCTCTGTATTTTATGTCCGCGGGTAGGAAGTTTTGATACCGCTTAGCCCATGTGCTCAGATGTGATCATTTAAAAAAAAATCACGAAACAAAGTAATCCGTATGCACTGTTGTTTTGAAAAGTACGGGCAGTTAATTTAGAAGACGGCCCACCAATGATGGCATTGTCTGAAGTAGTTTTGGAGATTTCGTATCAGTCGAAATTGTCGGGATAATTGATTTTGTTTACCGTCTATTAGTTGGAATTGCCCGGACAAATGATTCAGAAAGCAGTCTGCTAATTGAAATTATCCGGACAATTGTTTTTGGAGACTGTGTATAAATTGGAATTGTCGGGACAAATACTTTTGGCGTCAGTCTACTAATTGAAATTGTCCGGACAACTATTTCCGGGAGCCGACTATCAATTGGAATTGTTGGGACAATTGATTCAGGAGACAGTCTGTCAATTGGAATTGGCCGGACAATTTATTCAGGAAAAGGTCCATCAATTGGAATTGTCCGGACCATTGATTACGGAGACTACCTGTAAAGTGAAATTGTCTGGACAATAGGGTCAGGTAGGGGTCACTTAGTAGAAATTGTCTGGATAATAGAGCTCGACGCCTTTCAATTAACTGGAATTAGGGACCACAATAGACAGTCAATTGCGATAGGAAGCTATTACTAGACTATTGGACTATTGTCTATTGTCCAGGGTGTGCTATTTATATAAAAAAAGGGCCGAGGACACCGCTGTATTTTCGGAAAGCTTTCTCCCTCTTATCTCGACCAGACCCTTTTCCGAAATATATTTCTTTGTTTTCGGTGTCTGTTAAAATCTTCCCGTTCGGAATAAAAAAGAAGAAAAGATTTGTGAGCAGAGAAGAATCATCGCACCCCCGTTTGCGGCGAAATCGGCGCTCTTCACGGTACAGCCCCCTTTGTTATTGTGTGTGTGTGTGTTTTCACGTTGAACCCTTCTTTCTACCCGTCGGCATCCAGCACAACCAGTGCAGTCAGTGCCCGTGCCGATTCTTCAATCCTAGACAGATACTTCGAGTACAAGTTCCGTGGTCACAAAACGACGCCGCAGAGATACTATTACGGGGGTACGTAGTTAATAGGACCTATAGTATACATAAAAACCTATATATTTACCTATTTTTACTAACAAAATTTGGTCCCGTTAACTATGGACCCCCGTAATACGTCGTTGCGTTAGCAGCAAGCAAAGTCAGTGTACAGTAGGCAATGCAAAGCGGAGAAGAAACACGGCTCGGAAATTCTTCCCAGGTTGTGTATGCTCTTGTCTTATCACACGGGTGATAAGGTGCTACGGCATACCACTTTGTCCCTAAATATAAGAAACATTTTTAATTTGATTTTTCTACGAAAGATGTCCTTGTGTTTCGGGACAGGGTGATATCACACACCCTATGCTGGGCCCAGTTTTTTTTTTTCTTTTTTTCTCGAAACAACCACACACACACAACGAAAGCGGTGTGGATTTCTATTAACAATAGCGATATAATCTCGGCAACGTTCACCTTTTCCGTGGAGACAGACGCATATCGCTCGGCGGTCGTTCAGCACCTGCAACCCCCCCCCCCGTCGAGAAAAAAAAAGAACATCAGCTTCGAAATTCATCCGCGAGGGGTTGCTGTCTTCATCTGATTACAAGTCTTATGCGGTATCTCCTTCGCAGCCATTAGTGGATGACGGTTCGCCCCCCCCCCCCCCCCCCCCCCCCTCTCTCTCCCCGCCTCCCTTCATACGACTACGGCCATGTATGACATCGAGTACAGCCCCCCCCCCCCCCCCCCCCCCCCCCATAGGTGGCGTCGATTGGTAACGACACTTCGAAACATGCCGATCACTGCGTGAGCTAGACAGCCAGGGTACCGTTGGTTTTTTTTTCGGAGGTTGGTTACAGCTGGTGGTCGAGTTGGATCGTTTGTGCGGGGTGGAGAATATTTACTCCGCGCGAGGGGGGTGATCGTATCACGTATCAGGTAGAGTGTTTTTCGTAAGGCAACCCACGAGGTAGTTACATTGTACTCCCATTTCTGATTCCGGCAGTGGCTACACCAGACAACAAAATTAACGTGTTGAAGCTATCGTCCATGTGCAAGTCCGCCTCACAAGCGGTTCTTAGTACGATGCAGCTCACCCTTCATGCGAATCGTAGCCGAACACTCCACGGGGCTTTGTGCTTGGTGGAAGCAATGTCTGCCTGGCCGGTGAAAACCCGACGTGCTCCGTCCCGGCATCGCAGGGATGCGAGGGTCTATGGTCACACGTGTATACGACTACGACTACGGCCATGTGTGATAACGAGCACAGCCCGCCCCCCCCCCCCCCCCCCCCGCCCCTCAATGTTTTCGTACCTTGTGTACTTTTGATTATGATGTTCTTCGTACTATTACGGGGGTCCATAGTTAACAGGACCTATGGTGCACATAAAAACCTATATATTTGCCTATTTTTACTAACAAAATTTGGTCCCGTTAACTATGGACCCCGTACTAGCAGAGAGGCGTTCCTCCTTGTTTCATACGAGATACTACCAAGTATTACATGGCTCTACCTGGTACCGGGTGTGTGCGGTGTGTCCTCCGACATCATATCGCCTGTTTGAGCGGCGGTTGCTCCCTGTCGAAACCACTGCTACTGCTGTGTGCCGCACGCAGCAGCCAGGTGTGGTGGGTGAAAGGTTCACAGCTCGGACCCCGTTGCATCCTCTAGGCTAGGGCTTTCGAGGTTTAGATGCACTCCTGGTCTGATCTGTGCGGTGGAGCCGTAAAATGATGCGCGTATGATCTGTTTTAGCGCGTGTTCCTCGGGCTGAATCTGTACGTGAACTGCTAGTGTGAAGATCCAGTGCACGCGGCATCACCACGGCAGGTTAGGATCTAGATCATGGTCTATCTGATCTGTAGATGATCTATCTGTCCGACAGTGTGGGCACGTTTCTGAATATATCTTCAACCCCGAGACACCCAAACATGGATGGAAAGGCTTTCTACTAGTATCACCATTGTAAACTATTCCTCTTCTTCTTATTGTCGCTACCATCCTTATTGCCGTTCGACCATATGTGCAGCGTTTGTCGATCACTAGAGGCCAGGGCTTGCCATGGACCGATCTGAAAATTATCATGATCATGGGTCGAGCCGGGCCGGGCCGGGCGAAATTCTTTGAAATGTGATGGGCCGGGCCAGGCCGAAGATTATTTTTTTTATGTGGGTGGCTGGGCCAGGAGTGTTTGAAAAAATGATGGGCTGGGCCGGGCCGCGGCCCATGAGATGTGGGCTCTACATGGGCCCTATGAGACGGCCCATGTGTTTGACGGGCCGGCCCGGGCCCCAGCCAAAAATTGTGGTGTACTACGGCTACTACTATTACGACGTCCACCCTGCCCGTGCGGCGGACTGCAGGCCGCTGGTGGAGCGAAGATGTCGTGCGGCGGACTGCAGGCCGCTGGTGGAGCGAAGATGTTCTACACAAGTAGAGGGTAATGTTTCCCTCTTGGTAGCTATTCGTGGGCTAGAAAACACCTTCACCTTGGAATCCAATATGTAGACAGAAAAACAACATGAAAAAAAAATGAAAAAAAAAAAATGCACACACGGAAGCACGTACCAGGTATGCGTAGAGACAGGTCGGCTCCTTGGGGTATCCGCCACGAACGGGTACCCGCCAAATGTTGGAGGCCGGACCCTAACCTGCCCTATCCAGCGGGTATTGCCATGCTGACGACCGGGTACCCGGGTACCTACATCGGGTACCCACATTTTGTGCCGGGTATACCCGGGTACCCGCAATACATGCGGCGTTTGCTCTTCATGCTTCATTGGCCCGACGAGTGGAGACGGAGAGTAGAGAAAAAAAATGCCCCGCTACGGTCGGACACCGAACCGAGCCGAGTACAAAGAGTTTCGTCTTTCGATTCGATACTCCAGTCGCCTGGTCGTGCATTCTGGTGTGCAACACCCTTGCGTATAGGCATTCTAATTTGGAGGCTGGAGGCGCTAAGAACGAACAAAATTAGTACGGCGGCTCGTGTAGTTGGGAGCTTGACAAACAATGTGCTAACGCGGGGGCGCTTGGTCAACGAACCCCCCCCCCATGGGAGACTGCAGCACTTACCTGAAGCATGACGGAAGCAGTATCCGTCAGCGTTGAGAGTTGAGTGTGTGGTGCTCATTTTAATCGGTCTATAGAGACAGTATGGAAGAATAGTGAACCGGAGTTCCGCAAAACGAGCGGGTACCCGGGTCCGCTGGCGTTCCTAAGTCTCTACGAGCGTGTTGCGTACCGCTTACAGGCCTGTATATCCGTCAGCGTTTAGTGTTGAGTGTGAGCTCATTTTTTCATTTTTTTTTCAGTTTTCTAGATACTAAGGAAGAATATTGAACCGGGGTTCCTCAAAACGGGTGGGTACCCAGGCACCCGGGTACCCGTGACGTCATTACCCGCAGGGTCCAAATACCCGGGGGTATTGCGATCGGACCCTACCCGTTGAAAGGGTAGCTGTGAGGGTCCGACCTGGTATACCCGCCGGATACCCGGGTAATGTATGAAAGGGATCAACGTCTACATATAACTTTTTAGTACGGGACAATACATGGGCCGGCCCTTGGTTCGGCCCGTCAAACACATGGGACCGGTCCATGTTTTTGTGTCAGCCGGTCCGTCTAGATCCCGGGTCTCGTGGGCCTCATAGCCGGTGTCATGGGCCGGGCCGGGCCGGGTCGGACCGAGTGTTTGGAAAAAATGAATGGGCTGGGCCAGGCCGGGCCGGGCGGACCGAGGTTTAGAAGAAAATTAATGGGCCGGGCCGGGAATTGCTGAAAATGTGATGGGCCGGGCCGGGCCGGGCCAGGCCGCGGCTCATCCGCTGAAAATTTTATCGGCCAGGGCGGGCCGCGACCCGTCAAATAAGCACTTCGCGGGCTGGACCGGGCCGTGGCCCACGAAATGAAAATTTGATTGGTCGGACCGGGTCGCGGCCCATAATGTGAAAAGTTGATGGGCCGGGCCATCAGCGTCGACCCATGGCATGCCCTGCTAAAAACGACGAAATAACTAAAGCGCAAGATGATGACGCGTAGAATATCGACATCTCGAACCGATTGACGAACAAAAAACTCCTGAGCCAAAACGCCTCTGCATCTCATGGACCAAACCGCGACTGAGCCTCCCCCCCCCCCCCCCCCCCCCCTCCCTCTAGCATCTCCAACGAAGTATCAACCGACAATCCGCTGTCTATACATTTCTTAACAATTTATTTGCCGTCCGACAATCAATGTAGAGCGCTTGTTCCAAGCATACCATCGACATAGGAAAATGAACGCAGGATCCAACGACTTTAGACATATCCGGCACTTGTTATCAACCAGACCTGAACATTCGACGAAATCAGACCCCCAAACGTCTTTCTGTGCTCGTGGTAAAAGTGTGACGTGATACACTCGAAGTACATACACACTCGTGTGATATATATGTGGCGAGTTTATTGTAGTGGTGGTTCCGCTGTGTCGAAACAGATTCTTTCATCAACTCTATTCGTACTGCACAGTCCGGTTTTTGAGTCAAACTACCCACAATTTGAGGGGTTTTGTTCGGCAAACGGGACCGCAGTCGTAAAAGTATTGACGGTATTATCGCAATTTCGTCGCCTATCCGGCTTAAGGCTCAACCTACTCCATATATAGTAATAGCGCTATTTTATTTCGGGTAGCAACAGTTCCACACCTCGGGGCAAATCATGATCTATCTGTCTTTCTATCTATCTATCTATCTACAGATCATCTAGTTCTTCGCCTGGTGCTGTAGTGCAGGATCTGCATAGCACAGATGCAGCCCAAAAAGCACGCGCTAAACGTAGTAGTAGGTCATGCAAACTCTATAGAAACGACGGGTTCTACGATAACGTTTTCTGAATGACGGGGCTCCTTAACCCAAAATCGTCGGAATTCCGAAAAATGACGTTTTTGTAGACTTGGGCCACGGGATTATTTTCATCGGGATGCAATTCGATTTTTGCTGAAGTCAGCTTTCGGGTGAGGCGTGGAGCTCCTTAAGGTCAAGTGAAGAGATATATTCAGAAACAAAATGGTGCACATCTATCGCAGAACCAACGTGCCACCCGGCATTATCAGCCACACAGCAGACCAGTACCACCTAACGCTCTGAAATATCTGGATCACCTCGAGTGGGGTTCGATAATCTATCGGGGTTGTTCGCCGTTTTGTGTTAATACTATTATTACTATGAAACGGGCATTATACTACCGTACATAATGGCGATGATAATATTACCCTTTTTCATCGTTCTGGTTGAGCGTAGGGCGAAGGGCCAGTTCTTGAGGGGGATTAGCGCGGCGGGGGGGGTGGGTGTGGGTGGGGGGTATTGATGATATGGACTACACGTTTGCTTATAGTCTAGGGAGATACAGCGTACCTATTTATTACTACTGCTGCTGCTGCGCTGCTGTCTGCATGATGACAGCCATTGTTGTTGTTGTCGTGGCGATGTTTTGGGGGCGCTTTTTTGCGCGCGCCCGAAGTTGTTGGATGGTGATTTTGATGTGATGTGATGTATGTGCGTCGTGTGATTGATGTGTGTGTGTGTGATTTATGTATCTGTCAACCACGACCATCACACACAGCGAGCGAGCACAGCCAGCTGCCTCTGTACGCGGCATCATACGTGCCCGCCGTGCTTGTTGCGAGTCGGCGTGGTGGATGTGTCGAGGGAATATCGGGAGCACACGCGCGCGATTTTCGCCCGCCTCCCTCCCATCCCCGACCCCACGCAACGAAAGGGGGGGGCGCCCAGACAAAAAAAAAAAAAACACATGACCAACACTCCGTTTGTTCAAGGTTTAGCCCTCCGAGGGGGGGGATGGGGGGGGTGAGGTAAGCTACGCTAAAGGTCACAAGTGATACGCTGAGTAGGGAATGATTGAACATCATCCCCCCCCCCCCACGGACGCCGTGCGATATCTGCTGTGCAACACGTTCGTTCTTTCGTTCGCGAATCGCGAACATTCTCGTTCAACCGCTTTTTGGATGGTAGAATACCTCACGTAACAAAACTGTAGATGAAAAATCGAGATGGTTGTAAACGTGCAGAAAATAGATACTTGTACCAGGTATAGACTTCGCTGCTGCGCATGTCTGAACGGGCAGTGCGCACCACAAACACTTAGTTGCGTCTATGGAAGCTTGTACGGCGATATATTCTATTTTTCCCCCCGGCCCGCCCGCGGGTTGGGGGGGGCGAGTGTTGCAACAGCTGTGATCAGGCATTTTTGTTTTTAGGGCGCCTTTTTGCCCCACACCATTACGGAGGGCCATAGTAAACAGGACCTACGGTACAGACAAAAATATATATAATTAGCTATTTTTAGTAACAATATTTGGTCCTATTTACTATGATCCCCCGTACTAGATACAAAAAACGTACCGTACAAACACACAGCAAACAGCATCAATTTTTCAACACAACACCAAAGCAGTGGCAGCAGGAGCAGCAGGAGCAGCAGTAGCAGCAGCAGCAGCAGCAGCAGCAGCAGCAGCAGCAGCAGCAGCAGTAGGAGCAGGAAGGAACAGTAGTAAGTAGCAGGAGCAGCAGCAGCAGCAGCAGCAACAACAACAACAACAACTTGTAAGAAGAAGAGCAACAATACAACGCAACGCAACATCAACAACATCAACACAACCCACAGACACCAGGTATCTGAATTATTTTTTCGAAACTGACATAAATTCGGTATTGATACACAAATCCGTAATATCGTTGACTGAATCGGTAAACGAGCGAAGTTCGGAAGAAATATTGTCGACCTTTTGCACTTCTCTCATATTTTAGTCCCGACGCAAACATACCAAGAATGAACTAAGATGCTAAATTCGAGAGATCATATCTATACTAGAAATCGAACAAAAAAAAAAAATCGGAAAACGAAGAAGCCGCCAAGGGCTCTCACTATCCCAGTCAATAACCAAGTCAACAATTAATACTACCAGCAGCAGTAGCACCGCCGTAGACTCAGCTCCACACGGCAGGGCTTCGAGGTAATCCGCCTGGGCGCGCACCCTCCACCAGCGACGCCAGCGTGCTGTAGTGGAGAGCCCGAAAGAGGCAGCGGAGCAAGCCTCGGCGCAACACCGGTCCGCGGCTCGAAGCGCTCTCCTGGCTGGGGTCGCGAGAGCTAGGAACGGATAAGCGTGCGTGAGCCCGCTGCGGCTATAGGGCTCTCACAGTTTTTGAGTGTGACAACAGGCCATGCCGCGTATAGCAAACGGAGGAGGAGGTCCAGCAGAGACCATGGAGGGCATGATCGAGGGTCAAAAGGTCAGAGAGGGTGCCCTGAGAAACGTTGTGTTGGGACGGGGGGGGGGGGGGGGGGCACGGTTGGGTTGGCGTTGTTGCTGCTGCTATCGCCGGTTTGTCTGGTCGTTGTGGCCGGCTTTGGTTTGTTTTTGCGTCGTTTGTTGTACTCTGTACCCGCGTCGTGTCTACTGCTATTAGTAGTGTTTATGTGCAGTGTGTGCTTGCGGTGAACGTGATGAAGGCTTCCCTGTCCAAGCTCGCGCAACCCAGCACACCGTGAAGCTTCACGGACTGGTTCCAGTGGAAAATTCCTCGTCTGGGACGAAAGGCTACCACCCATGTAGACCACCCTTCCCCAGAGACCGCTCCCGCCAAGGGTGTCCGGTGGAGAACCCCATGCCGTCCTCGGGCCACTCACGCATAGCAGCAGCATGGCGTGTGAGAGGCTCGGGTGATTTTGTCATTCGCTAGATTTATTTTTTATTTTTGTAGTAGAGTAGTAATAAAATAATAGTGTTTCACCCGATGCACTCCGTTCGCAGTATACTTTTTGTTTTGGTACCTGGCGTACCTGGTACGACTGTGTTCGCATATGTAAGGAATGTATGAATATCAATTTTAATACAAAAACGGTGCTAATATTAGCGGACATAATGGGTAAGTATTTTGTTTGTCTGTTGTCGAGGCGATTGCCCGATCAACGTCACGTCCACATCCTTTCAGCGACCTAAAGAATATCCGACAAAGGTGGTGTGAAGTTGTGCTACTGCTGTAGCTCCACAGCAGTGAACGAGACCCCCACCACCACCACCACCACCATCACTCCATGTGTCGTCCCGAGATGACCACCCACCATGAGGGTGTTTTCGTTTCTTGCGTCAGATGATGTGGTTGTAGACGTTGCCTCGCCATCCTCTGGTCCCTGTTTGTACGTACTGCTGCGAGACTAGAGCACGCCGAGAAAATACGGTAGGTCGATATTTGTTTCCCCCATTTTTTCGTAATTGTCGTGCGTGCTTGTGGTCACACACCAGCAGCAGCAGCAGCAGCGGCAGCGGCAGCGGCTAACAGCCACACCAATAGCAATCGCATTAGCAGGCAGTACCAGTACTATGCATCGCAGCAGCAGCAGCAGCAAGCACAGGCACTGAATGCACGGACTATTAATGCTAATATTAATAGTGAGTGGTATTTAGTTTATTTCTTCGTGTGTGAAATGAAACAAGTTTTTCGCCTCCCCTGCTGACTCCCCTGCTGGACATTCCTTTCTCTGCCTGCGCTCCGATCCCAAACCGAATCTATAATACCTATCCGGACAATGCGCGGATGAAAGGGATAAACCGCAAACCCGTTGAGGTGGTGTAAACTGCTGTGTTTGTTCCCAGGGCGAAGGAGGCTTTTCCGAGCTTCGTGAGGCCTTCTCCCGACCCAACAGCGTACGATTCGCCGTGGATAGAATTCCTGTAAAAAAATTGGATGTTCCAACGATTTGCTGTCGGTACGATCATGTACCATCTTTGCACCATATTTTACTACCAGGTACAACTCACTATTTTAGTGCTGGTAGTATTGTTACACGAACACAACTATTGGTACTGCTTGCAGTACAGCAGGTACGAGTAGCAAAAACCGTTCTTTCTACTTCTACACTCACTTCTGCTTCTGTACATGCGTACGCTTCCGATTGCTTTGTGCTGTGTGTACGAGGTACGTATGTACGCATACTCGCGTACCCACGTATGATACCCGCTATCCGGCAACATCCTTGTCCCTTTTGCGATCACGGGGGACCATAGTTAATAGGACCTGTGGTAGACATAAAAACCTATATATTTTACTAATTTTAGGAACAATATTTGGTCCTGTTAACTATGGTCCCCCGTAGTAATATATTGTTGATATTATTAATAGTAACACCTGCTCAAGACTGCAGTCCCGTTTTGGGGACAAAGTACTTGGACTTTGAGTGCTTTGCCCCCACATTGGGGCTGCAGCGGTTCAAGTATTATTATTAATAGTTTGTTTTCAAAGGCTAAATGATGCTATTGATTATACGTACGATGCTACAACATCCCATGCTCAGGCTCGGTACCTTTTTGCTGCTGCTGTTTTTTTTTTTTTCGTGTACGCGGTGCGTATCTCACATCATCATGATGATGATGACAGCAGTTAGCAGTTGATGTGTGCGTTTTTCTTTCCGCACACCCAGTGTCCGTAAAGATTCTTCATGCTTCGATTATTCCCATTATAACAGAGAGAGGTACAGGTACGAGCTTTGCCGCAGGTCAAAGATATTGAGAGATGTATTCGAGTGAGTCGAGTGATGTACGACAAGGTATCACAGGTATGTGATACATTCTCTTTCCTCAGACCAGACTACGAGTATACCTCGCTCCTTGTGGCTCAGAAATATTCCACACTTCGGACACATAGATGATCTACAGATCAGATAGATCATCTACGGATAGATAGTTCATCTGCAGATATATCATCTAGATACTACCTGGTGCAATAGTAGTCTGTGCAGTGAAGGGATGCCGTGCAGTGTAAGTAGGGTTCTATTTATAACAAGGGAAGCACGTCACAGATCATGCAGCTTATACCGCTCCCACCCGGTGACATGAGCTGAATCATACAGATGATACAGATGATACAGATCAGTAATGTATCTGTCGTGCGAGATGTAGATTACGAAAACAGGAACTGATATGTCTGAGGTGTGACATGTCCCCAGTGATTTTTTTTTTTTTTTGGTCAGTAAGAGAGTGTGCCGGTGTACAGCAAGAGTGCGGCGGGTACTCCTATACGAGTATTGGTGCGACTAATGCAGGAGTCATACGAGCATCTCTGTCGTGGGCATTGACCAATTGGCCCTATGCCGCCCTCAGCATGCTGCTTATGATAACGTTGCGGTACGCCGCCTTCTTGCTGCCTCCGGCATCGGCATTAAAGTCTGCCAGCACAGAGCAGGAGTCGTGTTTGCATCGCCTGCACCCCTGCTTTACGAGTAGGGAGCCATCGTATTCTGCAACGTACTCTGCTGTCTGCCCTCAGGACTGCAACTGCAATATATATACGGGTTGCAATTGAAAAATATAGACGACGCCACCTTGCTGCCCTCGACGTGTTCAACTACTATTTACGGGGGTCCATAGTTAACGGGACCAAATTTTGTTAGTAAAAATATGTAAATATATAGGTTTTTATGTATATCATAGGTCCTATTAACTATGGACCCCCGTAGTACCATTAATATTAACACTACTACTCTCTGTTTGTAGCTTCACTTGAGCAACTTGAGCAATTTCACCAACGGCTCCCAAATTTCTTACCAGATGCTTCTCTCGTGCAAATTTTCTTATTTTTGTTGCGTAAATTTCTTGTTTTTCTTTTTGGTGCATGTGTATTATTTTCCCGGTGAAATGTCGCCTGGTTTTCCCATGTGTGTTTGTCAAGTCCTTTGATGTGGGCTGTGGTACACGTACGGCGGTACAGTAGTCGTACCGCCTGGTATAACATTGATAGCATCCATATCTCCGGTGTAAATATTTCGGATATGGGTAACGATCTACCGCGGGCAGATCATACTACTCCGTAACTCCTAAGATGCAGTCGCGGGATGTGTCGCAGGATCTGTGTCCGATAGATAATAGATAGTACAAATCCAACCCAGCAAACTCGTGCTACTGCTATATAGCTGTAGCGGTGGATCAGGCAGGTTTTGCGGCAGTACGGCTCCCACCTGTTAACCCATTGACGTCGGACTGCAGTCCCGTCCCGGGGACAAGCTGCTTGGAATTTGACTGGTTTGTTGCCCAAACGGGACTGCAATGCTAAAAGGGTTTCGACACGAGCTATTACTTGTAAGTAGATCGCACTGTTGTACAGGTCTGGAATCTCTCTGCCCTGAAGTATCTAGATGATGGAGTGGAGAAGGAATAGATGATCTGTCCGAGTTGTGAGTTGCAAGTCTTGCCCCACCCCTCGCCCTCCGCCGGGAAAAAGACCTGAAACATTTCGGGTTTCCTCTCCCAACCGTCGGCGGCCGTACATACGTACAGACCGAAGCAGCAGTGGCAACAACATGCAGCAAGCAGCATCGGCAAAACGGGAGCGTCTATATATACGTATGTACGTGATACATTTTTTTTATAAAATTAGTATACTGGTGGAAGCAGGTATACCAACATGTCCGGAAATATAGTAAACGTTTGGCACTGATATTTACAGACCAAACGGGGCTACTGTTTCCGGCCAGAGTGGTGGGTATTTCCGATTACATTACATTACAGACAGCAGTATTAATAGTTAAGACTGCAAGACGTATCCCACACTACGAACTGTAGTTCCAAGTAGTTTCCGCCTACACTAATTTCAAGTAGTTTCAACCTTTCTCGGAATTTGTGAGGGGAACATTCATGCATTGCCGATGTTTGAAGTGACGACTCTGTACGTACAGCGACGGTGACGAGTAACAGTGACAGTAGCTGCTTTCTGTGACTGCGTGGGCTGAGGGGGGGATGGCTGACACGAGTTGGTGTCCGAGTTTCGCCATGCAAGGCAAAGAGGTCGTACGGCACAGGCGAGGCACGGGCGCAAGCAAGCAAGCAAGCAAGCAATATGGTTGCTGTGTATCCGTGCTTCTGGGCCCTTACAAGACTTGCTCGCAGACGGTTGGGTGTTGATTGTATTAATAGTCGACAACGCCAAACTCGGCATTGTTGTACTAGTGTTCTGGTTGCTCTCTCTGCACACGCGCACCGAAAGGGGGTCAACACCCAACAGGCTGCTGCTGCTGCTGCTGCTGCTGCTGCTGCTGCTGCTGCTGTCGTAGTGCCGATGTGTCTCGATCACGAGGAGAGCGCAAACGCCGAGGGCGACGCTTCTATGTGTTTTTGAGGTGTACGACGTGTTTCAGCCGTGACGTGTACATACCAGGTAAATATCTGGCTGTTTTGTTTTGTCTCGTCTTGTTTTTTTTTTTCTCGTCCCTTTGGTATTATTTGATTTTGGCCATGTTTTATTTCTCTCTCGGAGGGAGCTGTTCTTCCGTTCCATTTTTTTTTTTTTGGCGCCTGTCGTCTGACCACGGATTCACTATTTTCGTTGGCGCATGAGTTAATGTGAGGACAAGCACAACAACAACAATGGACAGCTCTCGACGAGATGTTCCCAAAAGCCGCCATTTTCATCGGGTGCGCCCCTCAAGGCATGAGTGGGAGAGATCGGCTCCGAAATTCATCGCAAGGGGTGTGTTATTTTACCACCCGGTGTGATACAGCAGTGTTGTACAGCAGTAGTAGGTAGGCCCTCTCATGAATTGATATATATATATTTACCCCTTCAGGACCGGACTCCGGTTTTGAGGAGAAATTACTTGCAATTTGATGCGAAGTATGTTGTTATTTTCGACAGCAGCGGGGTGCTAAAAAAAGGTTGAGCTTGAGGTCGGTTGAACTGCAAAACTTGTGCCACACTACTGTAATTTCAAGTAGTTTGTCCTCGACTCGCGGTTGCAAAGGCTGTAATACCGTCTATTAATAGTACGAGAAATTCAATCTACAATAATGTGATACCCGCTTTTCAAAACTCGTCAGTTGAACCATTTTGAGGTCGAAAAGCGATCGTGGAATGAAGAGCATATACGTAAATAACGTACCTGGTACAGTTTTGCGATGTGCCATCATGTTTTGAGGTCGAACTGGTACCTGATGTCGTACACCACTACATTTTTTTTTTGCGCTTGTGGTCTTGTTATTTCCAGTTTCAACGTTGAATCAAAGCAAATCAAAGCAATCAAAAGCTCGGGAAGAAAACAACCAGAATTATAGAACTATAAATTTGTGACTTGTATCGACCGAAATTAGTGCCCCAAAGCGACAAAAATGTCTCTGTCGACTTGTCTCCGCTCGATTTTGAGACTTCGATTTTTTTTCTTGTGACTGCCAGACCCGCCTGATTTTGGTTCGGAATGTTGGAGTTTGAATTTTGAATGTTTCTATTTTTCTTTTTTGACGGCCTCTTGAAACTCGAAAGTTCGGTTCGCTGTTGTTGCCTCAATCCATGCCAAGCAGAGAGCCGGGCACCCACCCACCCTGCTGGAGACGCGCGTTTTATCATTATAGAGCGTCTCTAGCGGCTTTCTCCGTTCACCCCCTCGTCTTGCACCAGTACCTTTTTTTTTTACGTCATAGCAGCGCGATAGTATGATAACTTGTATCACACCGGTATGCTTGTAAGTAGTCGTTGTAGCCCAAAGTCCCAATCGGAGATGAGAGGAGGAGTGGCGACGTCAGCAGCTATTAATATTATTAGGGGGGACCATGGTAAATAGGACCCTACGGTACACACAAAAACCGATACGTGTATTTATATGTGTTTTGCTATTACGGGGGACCGTAGTAAATAGGACCTACGGCACCCACAAAAACCTCTACATTTCGCTAATTTTACTATTTTCGGGGGTCCATAGTTAACGGGACCAAATATTATTTGTAAAAATGGGTAAATATATAGGTTTTTATGTATACCATTGGTCCTATTAACTATGGACCTCCCGAAATAACAAGATTTGGTCCTGTTTATTATTGTCCCCCGTAAATAGCGGTGGCGTGCGACAGCATTACTATTAATACTGAACGCTTTCAGTACTGCACCGGCTGCTGCTGTACGTGTACCTCCATAATTTTTACTCGAAATTTTGTCTCATGTTTGGAGCGTTTTGTCCCCACAGCAGCGAGAGTGCGGTCCTGGGCCTGAAGGGCTTTTAGTACCGCAGTCCCGTTTTGGGGACCAATCACTTGGAATTATACTGGTTTGTCCCCAAAATCGAGACTGCGGTACTAAAGGGGTGTTACATACTGGTACATCAATAATATCATTACGTAGTCCTTTTTCGTTTTTATTTGTGTGTGTAACCACAGGGGCGTCCGTGAACAAGAGGAAACGACACAACCACACACCCCCAGGGGTCGGAATGGAAAACTGTTCCAACCGTTGTGATCACATGACGACATATGAGATGAATGTTTTTTTTTTTTTTTCATTGTTTTCATTGTTTTCATTTTTTTTTTTCACTTGGTTAGTTATGGTAAACCCGCCCCTGTCTTGGCGAAAAAAAAAAAAAAAACCCGGGCGCCCTTGGTTTAGTAACCAGATATGTATCATTTTTTTTTTTTTTTTTTGTGACATCGGGTTTTTTTTTTCTTCTCATATCGGCCGGGGTTCTTTTCTCATGCCCTCGGCGCCGGGGCACGCGCAGTAGCCCCCCCCCCCCCCCGCATGTACGCACGGCTCAGGTTTGGACCCCGGCCGAGGTCATCTGCGCGTGCTTTGGGGTCTCGAAGTCGCGAAAACCCGCATGTATCACACGCGATATATTTCCGCCGAGCCAGAGCCTGCCAGGACAATGCATACCCCACACTTGGATGCTTTGAGGCGTTTGCTCTGCTGCTGCTGTGTCACGCTGTCCGTCCGGCCCCTAAGCTTTCTACGTTGCGGCAGCCACGATCAGCGATACATCAGCCGTTCCACAACGGCCACGGACCGCGTTTCTGCGTGTGTGCGCGTGTATGTATGCCGATTCCTGTCCTCCTATAAGCCGTCTCGAAAAGCGCTGGAATGGAGGGAATCGAGGGGGCAGGCCGATATTTAACTATACCTTCTCGGAACCACGAAGCGAATGACAAAGCAACGCGCAGCCACTTCTGAAACACTGCTGTACTTTACAATGCCATCTATCTGTCGTAGTTTCGTGACCGTAGGGCTTATTATCTTATTTATCTCGTTTTCACAGCACTGAGCATTGAAGAAGCGGCACGTGCACTGGTTGTGCTGGATGTAGAACGGACGGTTTAGTGCGAAGAACACACACAGGGGATGTGCACTGTTTATATTATGCTCCTACGACGACGGCAGCGGTTGGTTCATCCTCCTCGCATCGGGTGGAGTCTACGTCTAGTTTTGATGATTTTTCCGGGTGTCGGCGAGACTCTAAATGAGGTCTCTCCATTTGGAAACCCGTGACTTGATTACCAGGTTCAATTCGTGGTGAAGCACGCAAAAATAAACGCACGCCTCTTGAGTACAAAACTC
This sequence comes from Macrocystis pyrifera, assembly GCA_031763025.1. Lineage (NCBI taxonomy): Eukaryota > Phaeophyceae > Laminariales > Laminariaceae > Macrocystis > Macrocystis pyrifera. The sequence continues at coordinate 10,988,656 of JASSKH010000008.1, forward strand.
GTGACCTGCGCACCCCCCTGCCCCCCGCGGACTTGATAATATAATCCTTCAACATAATTATACAGCAGTATCGCATTTTCGATTTCTTCCATTTTTCGTTTTTTTTTTCCTACAGGCGTGTTTAGTAATCTGCAAGGTTGTTTCCGACTTTCAAATTCGGATTGGGATTTTCCGTATTCCGCTCGTTGTGGTTGTGGTTGCGGTTGTGGTTGGCTGTTTTTTTTTTTACAGGACCCAATGAGTGCCATCAGATCAAGCACACGTGCATACGAGTGGAGTACTGGATGCCAACCCTGAATGTTCTATTCTCTCGGTCGTGATCGATGTCAAGTTTCGTTACAGCCATCAAGAACCACCTACCAGTCTGACGCTAAATATAAGGCTGATTTGGATGATGACAAATATAATATTGTTATTGGGGTCCATAGTGACTACCAGGTACAGGCTACGAGTACAGAGGTTTTGTTAGTTTCTTTTCGCTTTTTCTCTCTTTTGAAGCATGCTAGAATGTGTTGCTGCCATGCCTGTCATACGCAGTACGACGACGACGTGGCATTCATTGCGTTGCCTGCTCTGCTTACGTAATGCACCATCATGTTGTATCTCTGTTCCGCACATTCGTGACCACAGAGCTTGTATCTCTCGTACGTAAGATTGAACGAAACGAAATGAATCGACACGGACACTACTATCCACTGCTGTGCATGATATCGACGGGTGGATATCATGAAAATAATGTTTTGTTAATGTGAAGAAAACACTCACACGCACACATGACGCTGTTCTACTTACGTGGTCGGAGCACGAGACGAGACCCAACACTTTTTTTTCGTCTGTTCTTCACATCAAACCGTCCTTCTACCCGTACATATCCAGCACACCGTACAGACCAAAGATGTCAGGAGCCATGTCAAGCAAGGCAAAACGTGCGCTGTCAAGGGTTTAGGCCCGGTTGTTCCGCACTAAATCGTAGTAGTTTGGTGTCAGTCAGTCAAGGCATGTCAAGGCAAAGTTGCCGTCTGTCATGGGGTGAAAGTGGCATATTTTCCTAGTAGTAGTGCCCGTGCCGACTCTTGAATCCTGCCCAGCAGATATGAATACATCCTAAATAGTACAGAATCTGATGCGGTTGATCACTGAACTACCACACAGAAGTTGTATCTCTAGGGTTGAAGAATGGGCATGGACACTGGTTGTGCTGGATGTCGACGGGTAGAAAGAAACAACAACAACAACAACAACAGCATCGTAAGAGGCACTGCATTGTAACACAGCACGCTACGCAGAGTAGACCACGTCACCGCCGTGCTGGGTACGTGGTACGTACGACAGGCACGACATGCACATTCTATCAATAGCATGCGCACGCACGCAGCTTGTCTGTTGCTGTCGAAATGTGAAAAACAAAGGGTCCCTTCAGTCCAAAAAACAAAGAACTTGGTACTTGTGCTTTGCGACTTTTTTTTCAAATTTCTAAAATATTTCAAATCAGATTTTTGGTGATTTTTACGGCAGCAATTATGTTTCTGGTACAACAACTTTTAATAGTAACTATTACCGGGGACCATAGTAAATAGGACCAAATATTGTTATTTAATACATATCGCGACTCCTCGCAGAACACTGCATCTGCTCCAGTGCTAGTGCTAGTGCTACGCTGTACAGCAGTAGGCCTCAGACCATCTCCGGAGCAACGTATAGCGTGTGCTCGTTTTGGTTCTCTTCGGGGGCAGATGTGTGTTGCGGCGCTCGGTTCGGCAAGGGGCGGCAGCCATTGCCGTGTTTGTACGTATCACATACATACCAGTAGATCGAAATTGCTCTGCAAATACAAAAGCGTTCCTTACATTTACGGTCACGACTTGACCCCTTAAGGCACGCGTTGTATATCAGATATACAGTACGTAAGATACCCTTGTTGAGACAAATCACTTGAAATCAGAGTGAGATTTTGGCTCCAAGTACGATAGAATGCAGTGTTTGCCGCGAGTGCTGTTGTTATTGCGGGGCACCATAGTTAATAGGACCTACGGTACACATAAAAAACTATATGTTTACCTATTATTTATAACAATATTTGGTCCTATTTACTATGATCCCCAGAAATAGAAGGGTCATCACCTATATATATACCGTCAAGATGCGAGTCTTCGAGCCCCCCCCCCCCCCCCCCCCCCCTACATGTGTAGACCGATTTGAAAGCTCGAATGCTCTACAACAAGGTGGCTAAGAAAACTGACCGACCGACGCGTAAAAAAAAAAGTCTAGTTCTTATCGGCGAGCTTTTTTTTTCCCCATGATTTCCATATTTTTTTTCGCGCGGCTGTTTATTTTCCTGTTTATTTTTTTTTTTTCTCCAAATGTGTGAAATTGACACTTTCCTGATCTTTTTGCTTGTAAAGAATTTCACAAATTGTGACAGAACGCCTCTGTAGCTGGATACAAATTTTCAATTATTTCCAAAGTTGGGAATTTCTGGAAAAAAAAGTTGTCCCATATGATTGTGCCTTAAGGAAAAGCTCTCACGATAATGAGACCTTCTCAAAACCATCCGCTTCCGCATGCTTGCACCCTCTCTCGTTTGTGGAGAAATCGAACTTTCAAAATCGGCCTAGGGGGGGGGGGTGCGATGGTTTGCATCCCTGGGGCGGCAGTCCTTGTTGACACCAGGCGTAAGTAGCTTGCACCAGAGGGCAGATTCTCACCTCACCTACTACTGCTGCTGTAGTGCATGAGTTGTAGCTGGTGGTATATTCCTGTACGTGATATTTTTATGCCATGTGGTATCCGGGTACCAGGCATGGATTATTTGATTATTTCATGTCAACATCAAAAAAGGGATTCTTGTGAGTCCCATGTATATTTGAACGTAAATAATCAGCGCGAATTATTGTTGGCAACATGACGCGGCTGCCGCAGCAGACGCACATGGTGTGTATTCTTTCTGTCGTCATCACCTATAGTGTGCGTGTGTTCTTCACATTAAACCGTTCTTCTACTCGTCGACATCCAGCGAGCCCAGTGTCCGTGCTGATTCTTCACCGTAGAAAGATACGAGCTCTGTGGTCACAGACTACGACACAGAGATAACACACCGTAATGCATTAATAGCCTACGCAATACCATGCCTTCGCACTATATAGGCGCGGTACACCGTATACACGGGTATGAACCCGCCTGTCAGGTATTTGGTACCGGGGATATACGTAAAGCGAGATGCTGTTATTTTGTTATTTATACCAGGTAGTGTTCTGCTGTAAAGAGGCTACTGCTGTAGTCTAACATTCATGATGCCAATAATATTAACCTGATCATGAGCGTTGTGATAAGATGCAGCGGTTGCAATTCGGTGTAGGAATCCATCCAGGTATCCGTAAGGTACCACCAGGTATACACGCAAAACGAATATCATTATATTATTCATGTTTTTATTAGTCTTACCTCGATACCGGGGAATAGCCTACTGCCGTAGCCCTAGTCCGACAATCATGATGCTACTCGCAATCATACCAGGGGGTATTCATTAGATCATGATGGGTGTGATACGATGCAGGTGGTGCATTTTGCCCGCAGGTTAGTTTATTCCCTGTACTGTTAATAACCACACCACCTTGACGAGGTCTGCCATACGCTTATACGATCGTATCGGGTGCGAAGTATATATGTACCAAGGAAAGTGTGTTACAGCTGTACCAAGTGCGTCGCGTACGTAAAGACGGTGTTCGCATCAAAGCTGTCAACCGCAAAACCTTGACAGCAAGCGCAACCGAAAGAAATATATGCAAGGGGTTTCCACAGTATGTGTAGTCTTTTTCCTCCGGGGGTCATTTTGCAAAAAAAACGCCTTCTTAATCAGTATGCAAACGCGAACGAGCGTGCAGCGCGTAACACGACATCCCTGTATGTTTTTGTGAAATGAAAAAAAAAAAAAAACAACAGCTATTAGTACGAGTAGCTGTGAGATCGGGGATTTAGTCGAAGCTCATCTTTTCAAGCTGTGCGTGATACTTGGATCGCGCGTACTATTAATACGATTTTTAGATGTCCTCATGCAGGATATACAGATTGTCCGTATCTGAAGACAAATCCTGAAGTTACAGAATGCCCTGGTATTTATATATATATATATATGTACGCTCACTATCTGTTTTATAGTGTATCGTAGCCTGCGTGTCTCCATTCAAAGTCATTATCCTCGGTACTCGAAGCTCGTACTCGCAGAGGAATTGGGATCGGGAGGGGGGAGTGCTCGTGTGTTGCTTGCCTTGGTCACAATTGACCGTTGACCACGCATCCATTCCGAAACGGAGCTGGCGGCAGGGGGGGAAGTCATATCCATCCACACGCCCACCTCACCCATGCACAAGCCCGAGCATGAAGAAACACCACACCGATATACCTACAGCATGTTAAAACATAGCTGGGTTGCGTTGGTTGAATAATAGTATGGCTGTCGTTATCGTTTTGAAAAATAATTGAAAAAAAAACTCAGCTACGAATGAGACGGAAATTTCCTTTTTTTTTCCTCAAATCTCGTGTCTTGTTGCAAGCTCTGGTGGGATAACGTAATGGCATCCCGCATCCTACGAGCTGGGCCAACCAGGACCGGCTTTTTTATTAATAGTTGGAACGGACACGACGTCACGCCCATTCTCGGTCCGTTTTTTCGAGATTTGATCCGAAAAAATTAACACGTGCTTCATCATAGTCTTGCCGACGGGTTGATATACTGCACCACTTTTTTTTTTTTTTTTTTTTTTCTTCAGGAGCTAAGGAACACTAAAAACCCGACAGTGTTGGGTTTGATTTTTAAAAATATATCTAAGATATGTTTTTGACCAAAACTATCGAAAAAAAAGAAAAAAAAACGTGGTGCAGTAATAAACCCCTTTGTTTCGCCCGTAAGAAAGGCGTATCACCAATACAGGTTTTAAAAAAAAGTCGGTGTGAAAATCGCGAATGTGGTGGACCTCATCGTAATATCTTGATAAACTTTGTAAAGGACATCGTATACACGCCATGTCTCTTGGTTGAGACCCATTTATTAATAGGCGGTCGGTATTTAATAGTAAGGGTATCGATCGTTGGTGCATGCCTCAAGGAATATGCACACGTACTACTGCTGTAGTAGCAGCGGCATCGGTTATCGGACTTTCGTATAGATTTCAGTGCTGACATGTGACAGACATTTGACGGATTTTTTTTTTTTTCTTCTTGTGAAATTTCTCGACGAAATCAAGTCGGATTCCAAAAAAATTAACCCCGGCAATTGCGCTGCCGGCCCAGTAGCACTCTGACTACTCATGTTGTTGCCAAATTTGGAGGCACAAGAGTTCCTAATGGGTGCGAAACCGCAGGACGAATATAAAAGCTGGTCTCGGCTGGCCCGGCTTCTACGGGGACGTGATATCACATTTATGTATTGGTATGATGCAGGAACTCGCGCAAGATGGTATTTTTGAAGTGATCTTCGACTTTGTGCCTTGGTACACAGACAATCGTTTATGGTGGATCGAAATAAATTTCTTGAGAATTTGATCGTCTGTCGATCCGTCGGTCGGTCGGTCGGTCGGTCGATCGCTTCAGCCACCTCAGAAGGGATGGGCGTCAGGAGTCCCTATTTTTATTTGTTTTTATTCTTATTTTTTTCTTGCGCGCGCGGGGTATTTGTCAAACTCGAAGTACGTACGAGTATTCGCTTGTCAATGGCATTCTGGGCAAACATTGTGAAGACCACTATTAATATCGGAGTGTAAGTGTCAACACATACACGGCCCTTAATTTTTTTTCCAGATTATTTAGGAGCGCAGTCCCGTTTTGGCGACAAATTACTTGGAATTTGAATGGGGTTGTTCCCCCCCCCATAACTACCACGGGGGCCATAGTGAATAAATAGGCCCAATTATTGTTGGTAAAAATATGGAAGTACGGGTGTTTGTGTGTACCGTAGGTCCTATTAACTGCTGTGGTTCCCCGTAATAGACTGCAGTTCTTGAAGGGTCGAAGAGGTTGAGTTGGCAAAGGGACGCGATCGTTTTTCAGCCCTCGTTACGGCGAAGGGTTAGTAAGTCGTACCGGGTACGTTATATTTTCGGAAAGCTCTGGACCAGATCTTAGCCCGAGAACACCCTTGTTTGGTGCCACTCCGTCCCAAATATATATAGGGACCTTGTGTACACTAATAGTCATACAAAACGGTCTTTACCGTAACGGGACAGAGTGGGATGTCGGTATTTGGAAAAAAAAAAAAAACTCGAGCGCTGAAAAACGATCTTACCGCTGTCTGAGCTCAACTCTGTCTCGGTCAGTTTCGGCAAAAAAAAGTGCCATTAATAGTGATATTGTACCGCTATCGAAGAGAAGACGTGACATGGGTGTCTGTCTACTTTGCTTTGTCGGCCGAGACTGAGGCGCAAGCCTTTTGAATAGAGCCTTACCTCTTGACTGTAGTTGCTCTCACTGATCGCCACCAACGATGCAGTCTGTATGTCGCAGGAAAGGCTCCAGTTACCCCTGGAATGGAATATTGAATGTTTGCCTCTGAGGAGAGAAATATAGAAACGAAAACCGTTAACGCACATGTACTTGCTGTAAACACAAACAGCAGTACTGCAGTTCCCAACTGAAACAGATGGCGCACGTAAGTCAGACTTGAACAGCCTTTGACCATAGGCTGTTGGATGTAGTGGGAGGATTGAGTGTAGCGCTTGCCTCTGAACACGATTTCTTAAAAGTCATATTTCTCGAGCGTACCCACCCAAAAAGTGGCCCTATACCTCCTACTTGCTGTTGTCGACGCTGGAATTCATCCCAAGGAATCCGTATGTACAAAAGGGGTTCGGGTTGTCTCCATCGACCGATGCTGCTGCTCTGGGGAGAAACCCCGGCCATGTGTTCTCGTTTAACCGGGACTGCAATCCAGTTTCGGGGGACAAACTATTACGGGGGACCATATTACGGGGGATCATCGTAAATAGGACCAAATGTTGTTGGTAAAAATAGGAAAATATACAGGTTTTGTGTATACCGTCGGTCCTTTTTACCACGTCGTATGGACCCCCGTGTAGTAGTAAAGAGGACCAACGGTTCAGACGTAAACTTACGAGCCGCCGCCGCAGTGGTACTCCACACGCCGATCGCAGCGCAAAACACGCACCGGCCCGGGGAAATCGACCGCGCGAAGATGGTCCCGCGATGACCGCAAAATCAAGGAGGGTGGGGCGGGGGTTGATGGTTCGTGAAACTACTGTGACTGGCCTCTTTCGCTGCTCGCGTTTTGGGGTCAATAGACTTGCTATTATAGAGTGCAGTACATTATAGTAGCGGTCACTCTGTAGTGCCGGTGTGTATGCGCCAGCCGACAATACCTGTGTGCTAACTGTATATAGTGGCACTCTGTGTGTATATACTCCGCCCGCCCGCCACACTGGTCAGTCCCGTTTGTGACAAGTGTCAAGCGATTATGACAGGCACGATATATACGCAGAGGGCAGCCGGCCCCCCACTTGATCGGCACTGCTGTGAGGGGCCAATTGCTGCTGGACTAAAGAATGGTTGAGGGAAAAAGAACTATGTAACTGTTCTCAGCACGCACACGTAGGAGATGTTCGCATGCGCCGGCCGCTACACGAACGTAACGAGCGAAACCGCTGCTGTTTTGCTTGGACGCCCGCCCGCCGCGCGCTGCACGTGAATGCCAACCGAGACTCGGGAAACCTTGCGGGCTGGATAACACCCCCCTCCGACGAACTCTGGGAGAGTGCAACTGCTACTGTGCAGCGGTGCCTTTGTACCGGACGGTTTCAACGGAATATTCCAAAAGTCACCGCTTTCGTTGTGCGTGTGCCCCCTCCCTCCCTCCCCCCCCCCCCCCCCCCGCCTCCTTTTTTTTTTTGGGAGGACTGCGACTCGGAATTTTTCGCCCGCGGGTGTGCGTTATCTTGGCTGGTTACATAACTCACACACACCCTCGTCTCAGACAGCATGTTTTTTTTTTCGGGAGATATGGACTCGGAAGTTCATGCACCGGGTGTGTGTGTGTTATCTTGCGTGTTGAATAACACACGTCCTCGTGTCGGGACGACGAACTTTTTTTTTCCTCTGGAGAACAGGGAGGAGCTACTGCCGGTTGGCGATGCCTCTTTTACTGAATGGTGTCAACGTTTTTTTTTCTTCCCAATGTCACCATTTTAGTTGTGTGTGTGCCCCCCCCCCCCCCCCCCCCCCCCTCCGCTGTGGCCGCACCTGAAAATAAATTCTCTCGGTGAAGGTCTCAAGCCATGTGCAAGTCCGCCTCACGGGCGGTTGTTGGTAGGATGCAGCCCACTGGTCATGCGACTCGCCGGACACCTCACGGCGCTTCTTTCGCTTGGTGCAAGCGATGTCTGCCTGGTCGGTGAAAACCCGGCGTGCTCCGTCCCGGCATTGTAGGGATGCGAGGGTCTATGGTCATACGACTACGGCAATGCATGGTATCGAGTACCCCTCCCCTCCCCCCCCCCCCGTTGCTGTTTTCGAAGGAAATCGATTCGGAAAGTTAACACCCCCCTCCCTTCGCGCTTGGTGCAAGCAATGTTTTGCCTGGTCGCTGAAAACCCGACATGCTCCGCCCCGGCATTGTAGGGATGCGAGGGTCTATGGTCACACGACTACGGGCCATGCATGAGGTCGAGTACATGCTCTCCTATCGAGTACACCCCGCCATCCGAGGAACTTTGGAGCGGCTTTTCTTAATAGCGGAGAGAATGCCGTGCGCCGAGTGTTGCGTCCATTAAGGGCACGTGTCGACGAGATCTTCCCAAAACCACCATTTTCGATTTGCGTGCTTGCGCGCGTACTTCTCGTATTAATAGTACCTCCTCTCGTATATACCTCTTCTTTTTTTTTTTCGGGAGAGAAATTCCATATATTTTCCAGCCGAAGGTCATGCGTTAAGTTGTGTGTTCCCAGGTATCCACTTCCGCCGGGAGTATAGTCTCCTTGTGATGTTGATATGGGAGTCCAAAACGGCAGTGCTAACGTTTTCGGCCAGGGTGGTCGTACGTGATGACAAGAGTACAGCACTACGTACCTCTCTAGGTGTCTCTGTGGTGCCATCTGGGTAGTGCAGGCTGCCCGCTATAGTGCCGTTACACGTACGCTCGCGTTTGCACATCCACGCGCCGTATTCGCGCAAAATTATTGCCGTTCACAGATTGAAAAGGCGAAAAACCCTGGTTGGAAAAGCCTCCTGCTATCAATAATATTTACTGGAAACCCCTGCTTTTGACGGTCGCCTTCGCGCAAATCCACGCGCCGTTCGTCATGCGCAAAATTCTGGCCGTTCGCGGGATTGAAAGTAATCCCATGGTAGGAAATGCAACCGTATATACTGGAAACCCCCTACTTTTGCCCCCTCCTACTTTTGCTCCGTCTCGAAAGGGATGCGTGGTCAATGGTCAAATGACTAAGGCAAGCAACAAATGAGTACGCCCCCCCGCCCCCCCCGCCCCCCCTGAAGGAGGGGATGACAGTTTCCGTATCCGCTGTATTGTGACGCCTGCCATGATTTGCGGTTGCCGTTGGCGCCTGTCGCCTATTTTGTGCCTGCGGACGCCGTTCGCTTCGTTGCACACCCACGACAAGACAGATGGTCGATTTCTATTTTACAGCAGCGTTCCCATTAGTACGAGGGGGACCATAGTAAAAGGGACCTGCGGTACGGTACACACGAAAACCTGTATATTTGCCTCTTTTTACTCACAATATTTGGTCCTGTTTACTATTACGGGGGACCATAGTAAATAGGACCTACGGTACACACGAAAGCCTATATATTTGACTATTTTTACTTACAATTTTTGGTCCTATTTACTATGGCCCCCCGTAGTAGTAGGTCTTTCAGGGCAGAGATATTGCTGATCTATATGCAGGTAAGAATATATGATCTATATAGTGCTGTACGGTCGTGGGACACGTTGCCGGCTGGGAGCCGTGCATCTATGCAGCGTGGTTCTACATGCTGGACATGTTTTCTTTGTGTTGGACCTTGTGATCCGTACCGTACAGGTCTTGGCGCAACTTCTCTTTTCTACGGCAGGACACGATCTGAAAAAATGATCTGCAGCAGTGGATCACGAGCTGTCTGAGGTGTGCACTTTCGCCATTTTGACAGCCGTGACGCGTGGCACGCATCCCTGGCCCTAGCTGCAGTCCGAACCCTAACCTGACCCTAACCCTCAACCATGTTGGGGATGCTACTGTAAGTCGACAGGGGGGTGGCGCGGATCCGCTGCGTGGTTCGGTGGCGTTTTCCGAGAAGCACAACCGCTTTACGTAATGGTCGTACGTGCGCATATATATGTGCATGCACACCAGGTACTGTTACGGGGGACCGTACAGTAGTTAATAGGACCTACGGTACATACAAAAACCTATAAATATATTATTTTTTACCAACAATTTTTGGTCCTGTTTACTATGCCCCCCCCCCCCCCCCCCCCGTAATACGCACTTGTACTTGTCTTGCTATCCGCATGTGTGATTCACACGATTCTTGGCGTTTTGTTTCGGGTGCAATGTTGCTACAGCAGTATTGTAGCAGTATAATATTATTGAATACTGGTACTTGCGACAGGAACTCAGAATATTTACTCACCGCATGTACCGATATACCAGGTACAGACTGTGTAGTATACCAGTACGCATGTATGTGTATGTATATACAGCAGTACCAGTACATGTAGATGAGTATCATACGTATATTTCTGGTTGTAGATGTGATTTACGATATACAAGTATACACTTGGTTATCAAACCGATTGCCATAAATAGTATTAATACCAGGTTTATGTATATCTATATATCTATACTGTACCTGGTACGATTTACCAGTGTCGATACGTGTTACGGGGGACCATAGTAAATAGGACCAAATACAGATGATAAAAAAAAGGTAAATATATAGGTTTTTGTGTGCACCGTAGGTCCTATTTAATATGTCCCCCCGCAATAGGATTCGAAGTTTCAATTCCCTCAGTAGTTGTGTACGAATTATATGCTGGTATGAGTCAGGTATGAGTAGAGCTGTGGTTGGCTTGGAGCGCTGAGTTGTACGAGCGCCGTGCAGGGCCAGAACATATCAGTTTATTTTTTTTTGTAATTTTTTTTTTTTAATGATAGTTATCTTCTTCTTCAGCACGCTCTTTTTAAGTGTCTGCCACATCCCAAGCGGGGAGGCACGAAGGTTTTTTTTTTCAAATATTTTTAATAATTTATTTATTTGTTACATATATATATATTTTCTTTTTCGATCTGTTTTCTTCTTTTTCTTTGTTGTTTTTTTTTCGTTGTTTCCTTTCCTTTTGTTTTCTTTCTTTCATACAATGTGCGTGTCGTGCCTCTCATCTCCGGTATGATATGTCATTGCATTGTCTACTGCTGCTGTGCTTACCTGTCACTGCGCACGTAACAATGTAGTGTGTCTCTGACTACTGTGGCGTTGTTTTGTGACCACAGAAGTTGAATCTCTCTAGGGTTAAAGAATTGGCGCGGACACTGGTTGTGCTGAATGTCGACGGGTAGAAAGAACGGTTCGATGTGAAGGACAGACGCATGTGTACCAGGTATCCGTGGAGCGGAGGCGCGCATGGGCTTTTTGTTGTTGCGTTCGTTCGTTCTTGCACTTTCATCTATCTCTCCAGCAGGTCAACCCGGCCGCATGGACTTTTTTTTTTTTTCAGTCTTTCAGAGTTTTTACCCTATGCCACCTCCTGACATCGGCCCGCCGCGGTCTTGCTACAGGTGTCTGTCTACCTTGGGTGCCTCTATCTGCAACACCGCCTTGCAAATACACTAGTGCAACACCTCGTTATCTGGTCACGGGTGTCCTGTCTTGGGCGCCCCTAACTGCGATACCACCTTGAATAGAAATCTAACTGCAACACCACCTTGAATAGAAATCCGTGCAACACCTCGTGGTCTCACATAGGTCCATAAACTGCAACGCCATCTTGCAAGTAAACTCGTGCAACACCTTTGGATCGACTTTTTATCTTGCATGTAGGCCCAGACCCAGCCCGACCCCAACCCTACGTACCCCTACTCGCAACCTTCACTCGTGAGCCTAGGCCTATCTATCCCCAACTCTTTCGAGTCGTTGAGGTCGGGTGAGGGTTATAGGGTTAGGAAGGTGGTGCGCCAGCACCACCTCCTTGCGGATACACTCGTGTAAAACCTTTTGGTGTGTCTCTATTATCTTGCAAGCCGGCCCAGGCGCAGTCATACGACGCCGTCTATTTTCAACCGTAGTGCTAGAGCGCGAAGCGCTATCCGTGGTAAGCCTGTAGAATGCGCTTGAGTGTTGCACTCCATGGGTTGTTGATAGTCGCGTCCCAAGCCGACCCCAACTCTTATCACCAACCGTAACCCTGTATCCCTCCCCAAGTCTGACCCTATCCTCAATTTTTTGGGGGGGCTCGAGGTCGGGTTAGGGTTATAGGGTTAGTAAGGTGTTGTTGCAATTAGGGCCTCTCGTCGACCGTTCTTTTTCTTCCCCAATTGCCTCGTTTTTTTTTTTTTTTTTTCGCGCAGATGGTTGCTTTGTGCAGCGTTCGTTTTCCACACACGGAGACAGCTCACGATGTAGCAGCAGATTCTGTCTACGCTTGCCGTTATGAGGTGTTAAGCGAGAGCTGTGTGTCGTACAGATCCCACCCGGTTAACAAAATGTGCGAAATTGGCGTTTCACACAACCTATCCCCCCCCCCCCCCCCCCCCCCCCCCCCCCCCCCCCCCCCCCCTCCCCTCCCCTCCGTCCCGCCCGACAAAAATAAACTCATCGAGGTCGTGCAAATCATCACACCTATCTTTACGAACAGGTATCCTACCCTTAACAGCATTTTTATCAAGACCCAACCGATCCTCAGACGTCGTCCGGAGTGGTCAAACTCGGGGAGCTATCCTCCCCTAAATATCGACTTGTAAATACCCCCTATCACACTGGGTGATGATGTTACACACCCTCTGGGACGATTTTCGAGACCCGGTTTACTCCCAAAACATGCCTTAAGAGGGGGTTACGCACAGCGAAAATGGTGGATTTGGTGGAAAGATTTCGTGATGAGAAGGTTGTACAGACAGAGGCATCGCTCGTCGTACTCGGTACGCCCTCCCTCCCCGTCGTCGAGAGACCCACCTCTAATAAGCGTCCCAGGTGGGGGTGCGTTATCTTATTACCGTAGTGTGATACGGTGTTTGCCCCGAAGTATGTAGGTCGTGAACCTGGATATATCGGCCGTGAAACCTCGTCAGTAGGTCTTGAACTGGCGATCTGACTAGCACGGTGTGGGTTCCGGCAGGCATTCCCACTGTGGTTTTGTTTTTCTTTCACGGAGCTGCTGTCGCCAACTCGCGCTTTTTTTTCTTTTTTCTTTTTGGCCGTAAATAATTTGGAACTGACAGATGAATTTTGTCAGAGCCTGCCGTGTAGCTGTTGGGTCTGTTGCTTGCGGTGCTTTACGTACGCTCTCTCACGAGGTGCGCTATATTATATTTCACGCTTGGTGCTATGTGAAGCGCTTCAAAGAATCGGTCGACAGCCTAGCTACCTACAAGGTATAGCGTATGATTAGGCATGATTTAGTATGATGATAGTACTGTGAGAACCGCATCGAGAATATGGATAGCGCAAACTTTTTGGCAGGGGATTTGGATCGCTAACATCGTGTGCCTTTTTGTGAGCATACCTACCTCAAAGAACGGGAGGTTTTGGGTTTCCAACGTTTATGTAAAGGCGTTTCTGTTCTAGCCGCTGTTACCACACCTTTCAAGAACCGTGATTAATTCGAGAACCCTTTCGCATCATGATTCACCTGCTGCCTTGTATTTTGGATTGCGCTGCGCACTTTTCCCGAACGGATACCGCTAACACGCATCCCTAGAATAACTCACGGGTCTCCGCGGGTAGAGCCAACTCTCGCGGGTGGGACCGGGCCGGGACGGGCCAGCCAGCCCGGCCTTGCCTGTGACTTTTTTATATCACGGAGTGAAGCCCGGGGCAGTCCGTGATATTACAATCTCACAGGCCGCCGACCAAGCCCGACCAGGCCCGAGAGGTTCCAATCTCAAGGCTCGCACGAGCCGCCGACCTAGCCCGACCCGGCCCGCGAAGTTCCAATCTCGAGGGTCGCCGGCCCACAGCCCGACAAGTGAGATTCTCAGGGGAAGAAGCGTGTTTTTGTTTCTGCCGGGATTTTGAACCGCAGGCTTTTCGCCGGCCTCCCGCCCACTGCTGTTATTTACCATCAACCACTCTGACCGGAAATGTAAGGAACTTTTGGGTATCAAGAGTACCAACCGAGCAGTTACCTACTTTTACGGACAGTAGTACCCAACAAGCGGTCCTTCGCATTTACGGACAAAGTGTACTGGTACCAGAGTATAATTACGGGGGTCCATAGTTAATAGGACCTACGGCATACATGAAAACCTATATATTTACCTATTTTTACTAACAAAATTTGGTCGCGTTAACTATGGACCCCCGTAATAGATACATGCACTTGAAGAGACATGGAAAAAAAACACCCCAGCTGGGATTTTTTTTTTTTTTTTTTTTTTTTTTTCAAGACTCATCTTGACTTAAGCAACCTGCGTGCGGTACGTGTCGCTAGCGTGTCCCGTGTATACGGGGCTGGCTGTGTATTTTTTTGTGGTGTACAAAATCTGACAGTTTGTTTGCTATATATCTATGATCACCACTCCGAGTGGGAAGTACGGAACTTTGCGCTGCGTTATCGCGGGGGACCATATTAAATTGACGTACGGTACTCGCAACAACCTATATACTTTACTATTTTTGCTGTTACGGGGGTCCATAGTTAATGGCACAAAATTTTGTTAGTAAAAATAGGCAAATATAATAGTTTTTTTTTTTTTGTATACCCATAGGTCCTATTAACTGTGGACCCCAACAACAATATTTGGTCCTAGATATTAATAGTAAGAATACCGATCGTTCCTCCTCAATCTGCCGTCTCTAGTTGGCATGTCGTGATAAGCAGAGGCTGCTATAGCACTGCTGTAGCGGGCGTTTCGATATACTGCAGGTGCTGCACTGCATCAGTACGTCATGCACAGCCAGTGTGAACTTTCGCTAATATTACTTGCTGTACGGGTGCGTATTGGTGCGGCTGTATCGGGTGGTCTACGGGTCTTGAAAGTAGCTACCGAACGTAAGCCCGCCAGCGGGGTCGATTGAGGTTGAGGAGTGCGCACCAGTACCGTTGAAAATAACCCCCCATCAAAACACTGGTCTCGCGTTTTGGTCCAGCGATCTGGTTCTTTTCTACTAACCCTTGCCTTTTCGCCAGCGGCGTTCACGGTCGGCAGAGTCTTCCATCAGTTAGCTCACCAACACTGATCGTTGTTATGGTATTGCTGCTGTATACATGCGAGAGAGATTACCGCGCTCCTGGTTTTACTACAGGAGTATACTGGGGCCTTACCTGAAACTGGTGGTGTGTACGAGCAGGCTTTGGCCTGTTAGATTAGGATCTGGTGGTAAATGTGTGCGTGTTTCCGCGGGTTACCGGCGGCTTCGAAAGGAACTGGTTTTTTAGTAGTTGACCGGGTTTGCTGTTCTCTCTACTGCACAGCTGTGTTGTATGTGCGTTGCCGGGTTTTGTTTGGCTTATTAGATAGATACTGTTGCACGATTCTGCACCCGTTTCTTAACCCCCCTCAAGGACTATTACTATTTAGTTTTGTCCCCAAAACGGGACAGCATCTTATGAAGATGGCTTGGATTTCATATCGCGATTCACCATGTATGCGGATTATTAAATAGAGTGGCCTGGAGTGACAGCGACGGCAGCGCTAGACCGAGTGTTCCCAAGGTCCAAAACATTTTTGTTTCCTTCTCGATTCCTTTGTCGAAAGCAGCGGGGAAATCCGAGTTTTATTGTTGGAACTAAAAGTGAAGAAATATTTTTTTTCACGTACGAGTAACGTGAAAGGAGGAACAGAACAAAAAATAGATGAGAAGGCAGAAAGTACTGAGCCAATCGTGAGGTTCGTTCGAGTTCCATGCTGTTGAAGAACTACCGGCCACGGTTAACAGCAGCGGTGATTTGCTTCGATCGACCGTACTACGTTCGGGTTTTATTTGGCCTCTTGCAGGATCGACCGTTCCGTATATGAGGAAGACGAAGTCTGAAGCTCCAGAATTCCAACGCAGTGGGCGTGTATTTTTGGAAGTATTGATGACATACGTTTCCCGAGGTTCCGCGTGGCTCGCCACCGGTGGGGATTTATTTGCGTGCAAGCAAGACTGCATTGTTAATATCACGGGGCAAAACAGTAAATAGAACCTATGGTACACACAAAACCCTATATCTTTCCATAATTTTACTCACAATGTTTGGTCCTGTTTTACCATGATCCCTCGTAATAGTATAATGACAGGAATGTAGGTTTTTGAATAGGACTGCAGTACTCGTACTCGTATTTATTGTACAACTACTGGAATATATAGGTTTTTGTGCATGTAGTGGGTCGTGATTGGTATATGGTCCCGCGCGCGCAATTATTAAGCGAAAAGTGCAACCCGATTCGCCCGACGTATGTGTGTTTTCGCTCGTGGCGAGATGGCGAGCCCTCTGGCGTACATAGCGGGGAAATCCGAGCCTTTTGAAACGTGCGAAGTAATTGGCCAATCAGAACGGTGCCCGTGATTGGTGTTGCCCACTGTTTGATGCGACCAGAGTTTGAAAAGTGAGAAGCTTGCGCACGCCACTCTAAGGTAACGCAGAAGGTCGGTACCGTAGTCAGTCGTGCGTGCCGCAGGCGAGCAGGCATGACATTGAGGGGGCTTTTACGTGCATACAACCCAGCGGGTCACACCAGATTTTTTCACGATGTACGCTCCGTCAAGCCGGCTAACTATGACTACTCCTTTTTTTCAGGTAAGGACGGCGGTATGATTGCTTGTGTGTATGTTGACCTCTTCGGGACTTGAAAGGGGATAAGTGGCGATGGAAGATCACGGTCTTACAGGGACGCGGCCACGTGACTGCTGTGCTTTTGTGTGATTCAGGGGTGATATCGTACAACGTTGGTGTTCGAGTTCTGCCATGCAGGGCGAGGAGTCGAACGGCACCGGAGGAAGATGATCCTACCCATACCCACCCGTACGCGTACTGCCGGCCGCTGACGCTGCTAGCAATAGTATGTACTGAAGTGTATGTATTATATGTGGATGGACAGCAGTTGGTATCACCAAAATTATATTTGTTTTGGTCGCTACCAGTATCTCGGAGTCCCGAAGGGGGGGTTACCGGTAGTTAACGCCATACCATCCTCTTCCTTTTTCTTTCACCCATGTCCGTAAATTTACCGTCTGGATATTCCCGTGGATACCTAAACAATAGTCCTTACATTTCCTTTATTTTTTCACACCCCCCTGGGGTTAGTTTATCACACCCCCCTGGAGTTAGTTTATCACACACCCCCTGGGGTTAGTTTATCACACCCCCCTGGGGTTAGTTCATCACCCCCCCCTGGGGTTAGTTCATCACACCCCCCTGGGGTTAGTTTATCACACCCCCTGGAGTTAGTTTATTACACCCCCGTGGGTTTAGTTTATCACACCCCCCTGGGGTTAGTTCATCACACCCGCCTGGGGTTAGTTTATCACACCCGCCTGGGGTTAGTTTGTCACACCCCCCTGGGGTTAGTTATCACACCCCCCTGGGGTTTGTTTATCACACCCCCTGGGGTTTGTTTATCACACCCCCTGGGGTTATGTTATCACACCCCCCTGAGGTTCATTTGTCACACCCCCCTGGGGTTATTTTATCACACCCCCTGGGGTTATTTTATCACACCCCCTGGTGTTATTTTATCACACCAACCTGAGGTTAATTTATCAAACCCCCCTGAGGTTAATTTATCACACCCCCCTAAGGTTAGTTTATCACACCCCCCCTGGGATTGGGCTGATTTCGCAGATGCTTTTCTCCCAAACAAGGGGGGTACGCACAGCACGCACGCAAAGAAAATTGTGGGTTCATGCATACCTCATGTACACAACCGATGGCATGCGTCGCACGGCGGTTGCGTTCTCTTCCCGCTGTCGAAAACACGAAAATTACCAGGGGGGCATTGCCCGGGATTTTTTCCCGCGGGATTGTACGGGATTCGCGATAGTCCCGTGGTCCCGTGAATACTGTGAAATTCCGTGCCCGCACATGTGCGTCCCGAACAAATTCTATTATCCCGCTCCCGCGCCACGAAAAATGGAAATCCCGTCCCCGAGTAAACACGTCCCGCGGTGGCCTCATCCCATCCAAGTAGCACCGTTTAGTCCCCGGGGTAACCGGAAAAATGGAAATCCCGTCCCCGCGCAAGCACGTCCCGCGGTGGCCTCATCCCATCCAAGTAGCACCGTTTAGTCCCCGGGGTAACCGAGTCCCGCGGGATATCGTCCCGGAGTCGCAAAAGGCGTCCCGAGGAATGCCCTGAAAAATGTCAGCGTGGAAAGTCGTCCGGGGGTTATGTTACTCTGGGCGGAAATATAAGAACCGTTTAGACATCGGTATAATTTACGGCCACAGTGGTACCGTGTTGCCGGTACACGGGTATGGTACTATCGGTATGTTTTATGAGCACATGTCGTATGAGACAACTACCTGGTATTTTGCAGCTCATTGCATGTACTCGTATATACTGCTGTACTTATCTGACATTTGTCGTCTCCGCGTCGATAGAAGCAAAAAAGCGTGCACCGTACGTAGTAGGGGTGTGTGCCTGCTCTGTCCCCGCTTCAGGGTTTCGAGAGGGATAGAGGGGGGGAGGGAGGGAGCTCGAGAAGTAGGGAGAAGATTAATGCATACCACGGTGTACCATGTACCACTCTGTTCCGAAACGTAAGGTACATTTTGATTGAATATTAACCTAAAACACGTTCATTATATTTTGGGACATGGTGGTAGTCATAGTTTTCGATCTCACAGCTGAGGGGTGTATCTGTCTGTGTGTGTGTGTGTGTTTTTTCAAATACTCGTACGTAGAGTGGACGGACAACATAAACCACCCCAGCCGCGGGGGACCACCCCAGCCGCGGGTACACGAAACGAAAAGCGAGACTACTCTGTATGCCTATTTTTACGCTCCTCGCCGAGGCCAGGAGAGAAAAACACGGGTC
Source organism: Macrocystis pyrifera (assembly GCA_031763025.1). Classification (NCBI taxonomy): domain Eukaryota; class Phaeophyceae; order Laminariales; family Laminariaceae; genus Macrocystis; species Macrocystis pyrifera. The sequence continues at coordinate 11,007,839 of JASSKH010000008.1, forward strand.
GTAATTTTGTAATTTTGTAATTTTCTGTCTGTAGTTGTGCTTGCGCTATAACCGGGTGAGGACTGGACAACCTTTGTGGGGGCAAAGCACTTGTGGGTTTGGGTTTGGAGCGAGATTTACCGTAGGTACGTATATAACGCATTCTTTTAACGCATTCTAGGATGCGTATTCTAGAATGCGCGTGTCGTGCCTGTCGTATCTCGGTACGTTTACTTGGCACTGCAGCAGCAGTTGCAATGTCTTCTCTACTGCATTGCATTGTACTCCGAGTATAATCATGTTGATAGTATCTCTGTGTGGCGTGGTTTTGTGACCACAGAGGTTGTATTTTCTCTCGGATTGAAGAATCGGCGGGACGCTGGGTGTGCTAGATGTCGGCGGGTCGAAACGGCTTTTAGGACTACAGCAGTAGTCCTGTTTGAGGGACAAACCACTCAAATTCTAAGAATTTGTCCTCAAGAGGGGACAGCGGTCCTATAAGTTGATGTGAAGAACACACACACGCACGCTGCAGTCGGATTATTATCTCCAGGTACAATTGTATACTTGGCACGTGTTCAATGTTGTACACGGTGTGTTGATGCAGTCGACCACGATCTACTGCTGTTACAGGGATGTGACCATATTTGCGGCATGTGCCCAGAGGAGGGGGTTACGTGCGTGCTCTGACTTTTTTTCCCACCCAGCCTTTTGATGTGTTTTCACGTACCGGAAGTTGCCATTAAAACAATCGAGAGGCCTGTTTGCAACCCTCAAGTTCCGACCCAAACAACCGACCGGACAGGTCACGACTTCTCGATTTACTGCTGTAGATCACCTAGATCCTAACCTGCCTTTCTTGCAATGAGGTACAGGATCTGTGTAAAATACGGCTCTTGACCTGGGAAATGTGCGCTGTATGCTGCACAGATTGAAGGCTCCCACCCATCACACGCTAGATCATACAGATTGCGAATCTAGTTTTTACCAGGTTCCAGGTATCGATCATGCAGATGAAGGGCTCCCACCTGGCATGTTGATCTAGATCATTCCTATTCGGGATCTGTAGATGGTGCAGATTGAAGGATATTCCGGCCCGACATCCTGAGATATAGATCATACCCGGTGTAGAATTCGGAATTTGTATTCCGGGTATAGATCATGCAGAGTGAAGGTTTCCACCTGGCTTCGTGAGCGAGCCCCCCCACCCTTAACATGCCTCGTGTTAAGACCTAGATGTCTTTGGGAGCGCCCGAAACCTGAAATAAAACGCCTATACGCCAAGGAACTCCCTGTTGGCGAAAGCTGGATATTACGGTGGGCGCCCCCCCCGAAAATGTCAACTCTTTGTAAACGCTAGTATACGAACAACTCGTGGGAAAGTCCACTGTCTCACGGAGCGAGCCCCCGAAAGCATACACTACTGTAGTAAGAAGGACGCCAACATGGCGATGAACTCCCTTGTTGGTGAAAACTCGGATGTTCCTCTGATCGAGCCCGAGAAAACCTGAACGGAAACGCTAATAGTAGATCAAGGAACTCCCTGGTGGGTGAAAACTTGGATGCGTGTGCCTCTGAGCGAGTCCCCGAAGCGATAACGCCTCCTTTACTAATAGTAATATTCAGTGTCAGGTATGTAACAGTAATAGTGATCCTTCTATAGTGCGGGTTGCCTCCTATAGTGCCTATGTAATCGCTTTGGAAAATGTGCACACGATTTGACGGTGTGGTGGTGTGCGGAGTAATTAGTGCCGGTTACCGCTTTAATGCCGGTATTATTGGCTGGCGCACAACGGAACTACAGAGGGACCACCACTGCTGTGCCGCTCCACAAACCCCCAGATGTTTCTGCTGTACAATGAACAGTCCACACCGACCGGTCTCACCTCGTTTGATTTTTTCATGCTGTTGTATTCCTGTTGAAATAGCGAAAGGTAAATCGCTTCGGATATTCGTTTCAGTTTTTTTGGTGTTGCACCTGGTACGTACGTGCTGCTCTGCTCTTGTACAACAAAATATCATGACTACTACTGTACACGTACCACCGTAACAACTGCTGTTGGCAAGCAAAATACGCCAGGAGACAGCACTTTCACCCCTTGATACATACAGCAACAACCAACATTGCCTTGACATGACTTCACTGGCTGACATCAAGCTACTAGGTTTTAGAGAGGAACACTCGGCTTTACATGCTCGACAGCGCACGTTTTGCGTTGCTTGGTGTGTCTCCCGTACATTTTTTTTTTTTTCGCAAGTAGTTTAGGATGCCGTATTTTTTTGTATTTTCGTGTTTTGTTTCTTGCCCGTTGTTTCGATTTGTTTCATGCTAATCTCCTCGCTTTCCTCCGCTTTTTTAGTTACCCCCACGGAACGAATACAACAACCAGTTGTCCAACTTAGGGACCGGGATTTGCATGTTTTCGTACCACTCTCGTGCGGAACTCAAGATTATTCGGTACAGCTATGAGTCGGCGCGACTTGATGCGTCAGCTCTTCAATACCTGGTAGTCCTTTGTCGACTGGTCTTTACTGTAATAGTCGTTCCTTGGCCCGACTATTCGACTACTAGTTGGGTTTCCATACTTGCATTAATATGAATACTTGTTAAATGCGGGGGACATGCTTACATATATATATATATGCATGTAAATATAAATATACCAGTAGTCCCTTAAGGTGATGTCGCGCTAGCACCGACAACACAAAAAAAATACGTCTAAGAAACGCTCGGGAGCGCTGCGAGCACAGGGCCAACAATATCGTACTTGTATTTATATATTCCAGGTATATATATACATTCTTATTTTTGGGCGGGGCACCTTAAAAGAGCGTTAATGTAATTTCGCACTGGGGTGCGATTATTTTTCAGCGCTCGTTTTTTTCCCAGCAGGAAGGTTGCCAATACCGAACACCAAGGGAGGCGTTTTCGGAAAGATCTGGGTGAGAGCCTTTTCGAAAATCCGATGTTCGGCTTTCGGGCCCTTAACCTGTTGTGCGTAAAGAAGTGTACGTGCCTCTGAAAAACGATATCATCCCTGTGCGATTGGTCATCACTCCTTGGGTGTTTTCGACGATGCGTTGTTTGGAACGCTGTCATGTCGGCTGTTGACGGTGACGGATGTCAGCTGGGTTTGCTGCTGATGCTTGTCCTCCGATCCCTTGAACTGGTGCTCTTGGCTGTTGCCTCCGGGTGATGCTGTCGTGTCAGATGGTGATGCTGCTGCTGTGAAGAGCTCACATTTTTGCTTTTCATACGGTTATCTGATTTGGTGGATGGCCTCACCCAGTAGTGCCCTGAGATGAATGATGCTGTCAGGTGATGGTTTCAGCTGTTGGTTTTCGGCTGGCTGATGCCGCTCGTACTCTCTGCTGATGTGGAGGTTGCCCTCGTCTGATGCCCTGAAATGCTGCTTTCGGCTGATGATGTGAGCGCCTTCAGCTGATACTGATGCTCCCAGCGGATGAAACTCTCAGCTATTGATGCTCTCGGCTCATGCTGATATGCTGCTGTACTGCTGTCAGATGGTGTTGATGCGCTTTGAGCTGTTGCTTTCGGCTGCTGCTGCGAGCCGACGCCTTCAGCTGATACTCATGCTCCCAGCTGATGATGCTTTCAGCTGATGTTCTAGCTGATCCTAATGCTGATGCTGGACTGTCAGCTGGTGTTGATTCTGCCAGCTGATGCTGATACTCTCAGCTGATGCTAACGGTGATGCCTTCGGCTGATACTCATGCTGTCAGCTGATACGATATGATGTCTTACCGTCTCTCAGCTGGTACATCCATGTGATGCCTTCGGCTGACACTCGTGCTCTTAGCGGGTACTGTTGGTGATGGTGATGGTGATTAGCATCGGGTACCGATAAATATTCGAGTTGGATATGATGCCGACACATATTGAGTTCGATGCGATACCGATAAATAATCGAGTTCGATACGATACCGATACATGATCGAATTGGGTACGATACCGATAAATATTCGAATTCGGTACGATCCCGATAAGTAATGGAGCTCGATACGATACACAATCGAGTTCGATACGAAACCGATACATAATCGAGTTCGATATGATACCGATACATGATCGAATTGGGTACGATACCGATAAATAATCGAGTTCGATACGATGCCGATAGATCAAGAAATCAATAGGGAGATGGTGGTGTACTGGCAGCTGGTGCTGATATATATAGATATAATATATATATAAATACTCCTGTACGCTTTCAGCTTAAAAACTGATGTTGTGCGCTGATGGATACCTTGAGCGAATGCTGTCAGCTGCGTGAGCTGTTCGGCTGGTGCCCCGGCTGGCTCTAATGTTGCGAGGGCTGGTGCCGTGGGTTCATGTTGCTCGTGCCTTCGGCTATTAATGGCACGTTCAGCTGAGGCCCGTTCGGCCTGGCCCTGCCTTCAGCTGATGATGCCGTTGATGCCGTAAAAAAAAAAGTAGGCTGACGCTACGACTGGTATGGCTGTGATGCTTCGGATGCACTTACTAACACCAGCACTGACGACCGCTACGACCGGGCACGTTTTTTTTCTCGACACGTGCAGCATGCCACGCGTTCTATGCGCGCCGCCTCCCGAAGCTCTCCCGTACGTTTTCGCTCCTTTCTCTTCATCTTGTCGGAGAAACTTCCAGTAATTTTCTCGGTGGCGAGTCCCTCGTCCCGGGAGCGCTTCTTTTTGGCAGTAGTACTTGTGCTATACAGAGTGTTTGCTCTTGTTTATTTTTTTTGCCGTTTTATCCGGTGTGTACTAGTATGGTCCACTTTTGAGATTACATCACCGCCTACATCTATCACGGGGGATTACAGTAAATAAGACCGAATATAATTATTAAAAATAGGTAAATATACAGAGTTTTTGTGTGCACCGTAGGTCCTATTTACTATGGTCCCCCGCAAACGGTACAGTAGCGTTATTTTTTAAGAGCTATATAGCCTGTGTCTTGGTAGGTGTCACGCACTCGTCCTGAGGTAGGCTACAACCAGCGACCAAAACGAAGACAGCTTTGATTTCACCAACCATCGTGCATACGCATGATACCGATACGTTCGTACGACCAGCGTCAGAGCTGTCAGCGACCAGCAGTTCGGGTAAGATTATTATGCAAAGAGCGAAACGGCAGCCGTCCACGTAAAGTCAACCTAGGTGTCGGATTATGTTGCGCCGCGGCTGCCCTACGCACGCACGACTTGTTGCGTTGTACTTCGGACACCAGTTTTCTATTAACGATTATGGTGGGGAGACACGTCAAGCAAGGCGCACGATGCGCGCTGTCAAGGGTGTCGTGAGCCGAGCATTCCGCCCGAAAACCTATGAATATTAATGGTAGCGTGGTGTCAAACAAGGCATGTCAAGGCAAACGCGCTGTCTTGTCAAAATGGTGAAAATTCTGTCTCCCTATCTATCACTGCTGTAATAACATGCTTGGTTTCTATCGTGACCCAATGAATGACGCGGTGGGCGTGTTGCTGTAATGTTAACATCATTTGTTATAGTCACTTGTCACCGTCAATGTTCGCATTTGAAGTCGTAGCGCGAGGGTTATAAGCGTTGGATTGTACTCTTTCACCGTTTTAGAATATACTGCACCAGTCCCGTTTTGGGGACAGGGTACGTGGAGTTCGACTGGTTTATTTATTATTTATCCGCGCGGCGGGACCGCACACGCAAGCGGTTTGCCTCACGTACGAGGGCTATATTCTAGGTAGGCTTGCGACGTTTATAATGCCGGTACAAGTATTTTTATAGATTTTGAAATACGTCAGCTGTGTGAGTTCGACTGATTAAATAGTTGATACTCGACTTTGCAAGCTGCGTAGTACGTCTCGTCTATATTCCATTTTTACCGAATTTTACAAGTGTTGTGATAAACCGAACGCGCAAGTGTTGTAGCGCCGGTCCCGCTTTAGTGCCGGTATGATTGGCGCGAGTCAACAATACCGGCACTACACTCAGCGTCAACCGACACTATACTCAGCGTCAACCGGCACTATATTCAGCGTCAACCGACACTATACTCAGCGTCAACCGGCACTATATTCAGCGTCAACCGGCACTATATTCAGCGTCAACCGCACTATATTCAGCGGCGACCGGCACTATATACTCCGCACCCAAACTGCTGCACTGGTTGTTTCCCTTCCGTGACAGGCGCTTTCGCAGGCGCTGTGACGGGCGGCCGGCATTACTCAGCCGGCACCAAAGAGGGAGCACTACTAATTTAATCGTATTTGTGTTTAGGCCGTGACACGGCTATTGTTTTTGAGCTTTCTGAGGTTGTCGATCGCAGCCGATTTTTTCCATTTACGTCGGGTAGATCATCGGTTCCTGCTTTTCATGATCTAGATACTTGACGACATATGGATATCTCCCTGATCTGTATGATCTAGCTCATGTTGCCGGGTAGGAGCCGCACAACCTGCATGATCTAGACATTTCAGGTCAGGTAGATACATTCCTGCATGATCTGTGTGATCTGTATGATCTCGCTCGTGTTGCCGGGTGAGAGCCGCATAATAATCTGCATGATTTACTTGAGGGCGTATTTGTCGAGGGTTGGATCTGTGCCGCATAGCGGTTCTGCACATCGCCTAGTGAACGGCAGGTTGGGATGGTGACAGTCTAGTGGCTGTGTGTAGATCGTCACCTGTTGGACGTGCAGTTCCTTGAGTTTCAATCGCAAGATTAGGATGCAATCGATGGCGGAATCGCTACTATTAATATTTGACGGACACGATTGTTTTTTTTTTGTTTTTTTTTTTCCTGCCGATTTAGTCTTGACGCCCTTTGACCGGCTATGTTGACCCCCTCGCTCGCCAGCGGTTATGTTGGTGTAAGAATTTACGGTTGTTATTAGCCGGGGGGGGGGGGGGGGGGGGGGGGGGGGGGGGGGGGGGGGGGGGGGGGGGGGGGGGGGGGGGGGGGGGGGGGGGGGGGGGGGGGGGGGGGGGGGATGATTGTTTCTCTCGCTCTTGGTCGTTCCACTTCACCCGACGGTTAAGCGTGCCGACTTATTGAAAAACTACTATTAATACCAGGTACAGGTGCCGAATAGTCTTGGGGTTTCTGACGGAAACCAATACACGTTCATTCCAACTTTCACTACGATTCACGGTCCTGCACGTACCTGCCTGCCTGGTACTCCAGTTGTAGTTTCCCGAGGGTGCCCGGATTATCTGCTGTTTTTCGGTCTGTGTACTGATCACCAGGTACCTGGTACTTTTTTTCCGAGCGTGATTGAGTAGGCGGTATTATTACAGTAGTATTACTACAGTAATATGAATGGAATAGTATTTTCCCTCCGATTTTGAGATGGCAATCGGTAGGCGATTGACGATCCATCGACTGCGATTTTTTGGTGTTCCGAGCGTTCGAGCATGGATGGAGTTGGTAGATACCCGAGGTGTGAGTAGTCTCTTCTTGTGTTCATAACTCTCGCGCCGTGAATGTCATCGATCTCCCGCCGCATCGGCTATGAATGGCTCCTTCAGGAAAAGGAGGTAGACGCCCCTGACCGATATGATGTACAGCAGTGCTTGGTAGCTCACGTTTCCAGGTGATAGCCTTACCAGCTGCATGATCTGCAGTAGTACATGTTTTTTTTCGTGGGTTTGGTCTGTATTTTTCAGATGTTGCACAACACCGCACATGGTCAGGTTATGATCTAAAGCATCTAAAGGATCTGAAGGATCTGGGTCATGACCGGTCCGGTATGTGGTAGTGTTTCTCGCCAATGTACCCCCCCCCCCCCCCCCCCCCCCCCCCTCGCCGAGTCCGCCTCATAAGCGGTTCTTTTTGGGGGATGCAGTTCTCACTCTCTTGACGCGACTCGCCGAACACCTCACTCACGCTTTCGCTTGGCTTGTCTATAGTCCCTGAAAAGACGACGTGCTCCGTCCCGGTTTTACGGTCGTACGACTGCGGGCATGTATGGGCATGAGTATACCCCTTCCCCCCCCCCCCCCCCCCCCCCCACGACTCGCCGGACACCTCACGTTTCGCTTCGCGCTTGGTGCAAGCAATGTCCGCCTGGTCGGTGAAAACCCGACATGCTCCTTCCCGGCATTGTAGGGATGCGAGGGTCTATGGTCATACGACTACGGCCATGCATGCGATCGAGTACATCTCTCCTATCGAGTACACCCCTTCCCCCTTCCCCCCCCCCCCCCCCCCCCCCCTCACACACGCACCCTTCTCCACCCAGCGCGAGTGTTTCGACTGCGTTCATCTTTTTGGAACGTGGTTCACGCCCTCAGACAAATTATCGATTTCGATTTTGATGTACATACAGCTACATCTGGTAGAGATATCTCGGGACTCGGGACAGCAACGTACAGCAGATTCTGTAAAATCTAGAAATAGGTCACTTTGCCGGTGGGAGGCTTTGGTCTCTTTCTATTACGGAGGGCCATGGTAAATAGCACCTACGGTACGCACAAAAGCCTATATATTTCCCCTATTATTTAGGACAATATTTGGTCCTATTTACTATGGCCCCCTGTAATGGTGGCTGTTGGGGCGGCAGGCCTGTTTTGGGGACAAACTACTTGAAATTTGAGTGGTTTGTTTTTGTTCCGCAAACGGCACTGGAGTTCTAGAAGGCCTGCGGGGCGTGCTGCCTGCGGGGTTGGATCTGTGGTAGAACATACTCTTGTCCCTGATTTTAAGGACGGTTTGTACTGATTTTTCATATGTAAAATCTCCCTTTTTTCAGGGAGACTACGACGGGGGGCCATAGTTAACAGGACCAAATATTGTGATTAATAATCGAGAAATATATAGGTTTTAGCGCGTACCGTAGGTCCTGTTTACTATTGTCCGCCGGTCCCCCGTAATAGCTTAGTTACGTACGTACGTACGTACGTACGTACTTGTGTACTCTTTTAATATCACACGCTTGCATGATCACGTACCTGGTACGTACTCCGCGTATGCTCATTACATACGCGTACAACTTTGCGTGTGATACGTACGTTATCGTGTCTCACTATTATTCGTAGGGTGATAGGATAACACTCCCCGATCGTACGATTTTCAAGAATGAGTTTGTGGGCAACGGGGAGGGCTTACAGCAGTATAGTACACGCCGAGCGATGCGTCCACCCAACCTTCTAGACGGAATCTATCGAAACGACCATTTTCGTTGTGTGTGCCCCCCTTAAGGCATTTGCTGGAGAAAACCGGTCTGAGATTCGTCCC
>JASSKH010000008.1:11017133-11141218 GCA_031763025.1 Macrocystis pyrifera
CCCCCCCCCCCCCCCCCCCCCCCCCCCCCCCCCCCCCCGCGACAAACACAAGAAACACGAAACAAGGCTCACACGGCAACAGAAAGTATCACTAGCACACAGACAGCAAACCACACAACACAAACGCCACAAAAAAACACAAAACAAACTACAGCAACGAACACAACGACAACACACAAAAAACATGCTCAATACATGCAACGTAAAAACACTCTCGACCACTCGGGCTCTCTCCGGCCAGAGAGAGATAAGAGAGAGAGGGAAGCGTTTGCACGCGTCCAACAGATGACTACCTACGGTAGATCATCTATCATCTATCCAGCACGCAACCTTCCACCAGGAGCTACCAGGTACTGTACGGGATCTGTGCAGTACAGATCGCACCACGCTGAACAGAAATGTAAGGACCTACATGAAATAAAACATATCACCCAGGGGGGCAATAGACAAGGACCGCTTAGTATTATCTATTACGGGGGATATACCATAGTAAATAGGACCTACGGTACACACAAAACCCTATATATTGTACTGTTTTTGCTAACAACATTTGGTCCCATTAACTATGGCCCCCCGTAATAGCAATGTCCGGCTTAGAGTGGTAAAGTACTCACACATCACCAACGCATCTGTTCCCAAGCGTTGCTTGCGGACTGAAGATTTATCTGTCCGATGCCTGAAGAGATTTCTAAAGAGCCGCCCTTTCTTTAACAGCTCACCGGTAGGGAGACACGAGAGACACGATGGTGATCGTCCCGGAGTCGGAGAAGAGGCAGGAAGTTTCCCCGACGCGGCGGACAGACTCTCCGCGATCGGCCGGCGAAAAGCCTTCCAGGTATTAACGAAACCGTCGAGGGAGGTAAGAGGGGGGGGGGGGGGGGAGGAGGGAGGGGTGGGTGTGCCGCCAGAGTCACGTTGGAGGCGATGTTGGTATCACACGGTATGGTGTGGTATGGGGGTGGTATGGTATGGTATGGATTGGTTTGGTTTGGCTTGGCTTGATATAGTTCTCGGTTCAAGTCCCGGCTGCGTTCGGTTCTGTTCGGTTTTCTCTTGTCAGTGATGGTTAGCTTTAGCCGTGACAAACGCAAAGGCCACCCGGCACATTTACAATTAAAAAAAAAAAACGCAGCTTCGTCCGCAATTAGTACAACCGAGCTATTGCGAGCACAAAAAAAAAAACGAGACCGCTCGCACGTAACGCAGTACGAGTATATACAGCAGCAGCAGCAGCAGCAGCAGCAGCGTTCTGTTGTTCGCACGAGTGTTGTACAACTCCTTTCTACTTACGGGGGGCCATACGATAGCAATCGGCACCCACCATGGGGCAAGCTTAAAGGTATCCCCCCACGGTTACATTGGATTCCGATAACTACTCCATGTTCCCCCGTATCATTCAACCATGGTACTTCGGACACCAAAAAATATGTCACCCCCCGTCCCGGCATTGTAGGGATGCGAGGGTCTATGGTCATACGACTACGGCCATGCATGAGATCGAGTACATCTCTCCTATCGAGTACCCCCCCCCCCCCCCCCCCCCCCCCGGCCAACCTACCTACCATCATGCGACACTGATGGGGAAGCGTGGTGAGGTTAGCCCTTCTAGAACAACAGTCCCGCTTTGGGGATACACCGGTCAAATTCGAAGCACTTTGCCCCCAAACCGGGACTGCAGTCAGTCGTAGAAGGGCTACAAGCCCGTACCATTGTCCCGTCCACCCCAAGCGAAAAAAAAAAAAATCAAAATAAAGTGCCAAAATCGACAGAACAATCACAACAACAACAAAGAAAGCATCAAACTAGCCTCAAGACGGAAAAAAGAAAAGAACAGGAGGACCAGCCTGCTAACCGCCAGAAACTACCAATCAATCAACCAACCTACCTACCAATGGGTGGTTATCAAAAAAAAGAAAAAAAAGAAAGACCCACGTCTCCTTCGCAGTGTCAAAAATGAAACACGTAACAGCAGTAGTGCGTTGGGATTTAAGGACGAAAATACGAGAAGCGTTTTTCTTCAGATTTGCAATTTCCAACTACCTACCGATGGGCGCTTCGTCATGAAAAAAAAAAAAAAAAAACGACCTACACTCCTTCAGAGTTTCAAAAAATGAAAAAAAAAGTAACAGCGCATTAGGACTTACGGACAAAAAACCACCAAAAAACGTTTTATCTTTTTTTTTTTTTTTTTCAGGTTTGGATTTCACTTGGTTTTTTTAGTACACCCCCCCCTGTCTGGGTCTCGATAAATGGGTAGTGGCATGTCGGGATTTTTTTTTTTTTTCGCGGACCCCTGTACCTACAGTACCTACCAACCAACAACTCACCGAGGTCGCGGTTAAGACCCGTCCTGATGTTGTCCCCGTCGAGGCGGTACACGTGCTTGCCGCCCCGCAGCACCAGCTCCTCCTCGAGGGCCTTGGCGATCGTGCTCTTGCCGCTGCCGCTGAGCCCAGTCATCCACAGGGTCGCCCCCTTCTGTCCCACCGCCGCGTACCGCTGGGGACGGGGGAGGTGGCATGCCTGACAAAGCAAGAAAAACATGAAATTGGATGGCGGTGGGATATAATTTTTAGGGTTGGGTTGTGTCAGTAGAGTCGGTTAGAGTGCAAGGGGTAGGGTAGGGTAGGGTAGGGTAGGGTAGGGTAGGGTGAGATTGGACAAGGTAGGGTGAGATTGGACAAGGTAGAGGAAGAGCCGGGCAAGGCTAACGGAGAACCGGGTCCGAGCAGACAAAAATCACAGACGGAAGGACAAACAAGACCCCGACACAGACACTAGAAACGCGTATACACACCCTGAATGCATCTGCCTGGCAAAAACATCATCCATCCATGAACACATCGGCCGCATCGCCTACAACAAAAAAAAAGTGCCCCTCAAGTAATTCGACACTGCTATCCACACGCAACAAAGTACGCACAAGGGTGCCAAAATTCCGCCTCACCAGCAGTTCTTAAGATACAGCTCACCCTTCATGCGACTCGCCGAACAACTCACCGCGCTTCACGCTCGGTGCAGCAAGCAATACCTACCTCGTCTGTGAAAACCAGACGTGCCCCCGGCCCAGTGTAAGGATGCGAGAATCTATTGATCATACGACTGCGGTCATGTACGACAACGACTACCGCCCCCAACCCCCCCCCCCCCCCTCGAATAACCCCATCCCCACCTCCTGAGATCCCCCTCTCCCGCTTCCGAGCACTCGATAATATGAGGCGTCGTCTGCTCCAAGCTCTGGCGCCGGCACTCTCCCATGTCAAAGTCAGCGCAGGTAAAGCCCGACTCCGCCGCGCTCAACCCCGGCGCCGCCGCCGCCGCCGCTGGCACCGAGGGACAGACGGGGCATGACGGACAAGGTGCGCACTCGGCGACGGCGTGGGGAGGGGCCACAGTGTCCGCGTCCCCCGGGAGTTCGGCGTTGGAGGCCGAGGACCAGCCGCTGGCGTGTCCGATGCCGTCAAGCCGCGCCACTGGCACCTGTTGCTTTCATTTTTTTTTTTTTTTTTTTCGGGTGGATTATTCATGGTAAGTTGTTTGTTCGTTTTGTTGTTGTTGTTGTTGTTTTTGTTTGAGAGGCGACAGTGATCAGAACCGACGACGGACGCCAAACACTAGTACGGGGGGCCATAGTAAACATGACCAAACATTGTTAGTAAAAAAAGATAAATATATAGATTTTGGTGTGTACCGCAGGTCCTATTTACTAAGGTCCGTACTAGAAATCACAACAGCAGACGTACAGCGGTCTAGACCCATCAATCGGCAGCCAATCGGCAGCGGGCAGTGTCGTGCCGTGTGCTCGTGTGCCTCTGCTCTGCACTCGCAGCTGTGCACATCAAGGACGAGGTGCTCGAGCGTGACCCCCTGTTTCCGTCCTCCTTGCCTTCTATACACCACGACAAAACTCTTCACGTCGGTAGAGCCCATACGTCGGTATCATAAGAGCCCATGCATGACATGTCAAACCGTGAACTCGAATGGTTGGTAACAAAACTCTCATTCCTTTCCTTCTGTATGGTTGACGCTAGAAATGCTGTGCATTTTTGTTTTAGGGGGCGATAGTAATCAGAACCAACTATGGGCCCCAAACACCACATACCCCTCAAAATATATTCTACTACTACAGTAGTAGTACCTCTACCTGGTTCTGAATACTGCTGTGTCATGTTTCCCCCGTATATAAAACAGGGTGTATTTAACAGGAGCGGGGCGGGGGCAGGTGGAGCAAGGGGAGGGGGGGGGGGGGGGGGGAGGCAGATGTATGCTAGCATTCGAGATGGTACACCACGCATACTGTCGTACGTACCAGGTACATGCCCAGAGAGCATACACAGCAGTAGGTACGTACTGATTTACAAAACGTGTTGTTTTTTTTCGTTCGAGCGAGGGCAACAAAAACCGACAGCAACGACAGCACCGAAATACGAACACCGACAGACACCACCAACATTGCCACCAACAACATCGCCACGGAAAGGAAAAAATAACAACAACAGCAATCCTTTCCGCCGCCTTCCTTCCCCTGCGTTGAGAGTTTCGACACTTCTTACTCCAGCAAATCCATCCTTCTTCAGTATCAAAACATCGAAACCGCGAGAGTCACTTCCGGTGCGAGGCTTACCGCAGGCGCCTTTTCCATGACGTCGCTCGGGCACACGCACGAAGCGTTCTCGGTCCTGATTGGCCAACGAAAGCAGACACGCCGACAGTCCGACCAAAAGAGAAATCGAACAAACAACAGGCGGACAGACAAAAAGACAGGCAAGCAGGCAGGCAGGCAGGCAAGCAGGCAAGCAGGCAAGCAGGCAAGCAGGCAAGCAGGCAAGCAGGCAAGGAGGCAAGTAGACAGGCCGGCAAGACAGAGAATAAACAGGGGGAAAACGCGATACACAGCGTGCATACGCGAAGAGGGGAAGGGCGGGGGGGGGGGGAAGGTTAGGAATCCATGGCGCACAGGTAATCGCAGGACAGAGCTAAGAACGTGTGATATACCTGGAGACAACAGAAGCGCTACCGCTGTTGTAAAACATGTTACATTGGCATTCCCACCCACCCCCCTAGAAAAAAGAAAAAAAGAAAAAAAAAAAAAAGACAAAAAAGGGGGGGGGGGGGGGGGGGGGGGGGGGGGGGGGGGGGGGGGGGAAACGATGTCCACTTTCGCAAAACGACACATTTCAGTACGTACCAAACGAAAACAGAAACAGAAAAAAACATATACCAGTCTGACTCGAAATATAGCGACCGTGAGCATACAATTATTCAATCAAAAAGGTCTTTATATTTCGGGCCAGAGTGGTACTAGGTAAGAGGTATACAATAAAACGTCCCACCTGGCCAGGACGTAAACGATGGCCAGAAGCACCAGCATCGCCATGCAGTACGGCATGCGCTTCGAGATAAGGCTGTCCCCGTCTTCACCCCCGCCTCCGTGAGACCCCATCGGCCCGATGCCTCCGCCGCCTCCGCTGGGGGAGGAGAAGGACGATCCCCTGGCAGCGTCCGCCGCCGCTGCCTTCTCTCGCTCGTCCTGCCATTTGCAATTTCCACGTCATTTAAAAAAAGCAGAATGGCGTTAGGTACCCGTTTTATTGCACCAGCTGCTGCTGCTGCTGATGCTGCTGCCAACGCTTTTCTGGAGGGAGGGGATCGCACACTCAACCCCCTTACAATTCCGGGGGACCATAGTAAATAGGTAAATAGGACCTACGGCACACACACACAAAAACCTATATATTTCCCTATTTTTACTAACAATATTTGGTCCTATTTACTATGGACCCCCTTAGTACTGCCGCAGTGTACATAAACCAAAATCTGACTCCATTTCCAAGTGTTTAGTCCGCACAAGGGGAGTGCAGTCCTAACCGGGTTGAACCCTTGAAAACACGCCGCAGACCAATACCATCCTGCAGAGTACTAAGTACCGCTGCTTCTTGCAAGGCCCCCATGTGTCACTATATCGTAACGCCTTCCTACAACGCGTGGGGGCAGGACGCACAAAACGGCCAGGAGACCGCGGGGTGAACCCCTTGCCTGACCGCCCCTAGCCTAAACGAAACAAGTGTAAGAAAGGCCGAAAGGGCATCGACACGCCCGGAACGACCCGTCTTCTGTACGAAGCCGGTACACTGCTGTACTATCGATACAATATGTGATGACGACTCCTGATGTGATGGTTTCTTCCAAAGGTAAGACTGAAACGCATCGTGCATCGCCACCAGTATCAGCACCACCCATCGCCGTTACGGTCGTCCTTCATCAGCGTCATCATCATTCATCCTCACATCCTCACCGTGATGAATTCATCAATGCCGCCACGCCACCGCTACCCTCACCAACGAAAAAAAAACAAATCACTATCACCAGCAACGTCATCCTCACCACGATCACTTCATCATTATCATCACCCAACATCACATCCGTTCAGTTACTACTATACTACAGTCAGTAGGTCTAACATAATAGCAAGGGTTACGTGTTAACACAGAAAAATCCGCAGAATTTTTGAGAACTCTTTGGATCTCACAGTTTTTTTCAACACCGGTTCATATCTCAAAATACAGCAGTTAAGGGTGTAGACGGTAGGGTACGCGCATAATCAAAGACCGGCATTTCAAGTCATGCTTCACACATTACAGCTATATGGACATGATGACAAGACTATTACAAAAAATATTTGAATAGTATTGCTGTCATAGCCCCCCCCCGTACCTTCACACAACGGAAGTCGACTACGGGATGCCACACCACTTGGGCTCATTCTTATCGGAGATGTTTTCTTCCAGAATTTCCAAAGTTTGGAAAAAATAGGAGATATGTATCAATATACGGAGGCGTTCTGCCACTATTTTATATTCGCGAAATTCTTCAGGAGCAAAAAAATCGTGTTTGTTAAATTTCGCATATTTGGAAAAAAAAATCAGGAAAATCTACCAGGAATAAAAAATCGGAAAAAACAACGAAATTATGGAAAAAAAGCTCTCCGACAAGAACTTTACCTTTTTTGCCCTTTTATATAGGGGACTGCAGTCCCGTTTGGAGGACAAACCACTCGAAGTTTGTGAGTAGTCTGTCCCCAAAACGGGACTACAGTCCTAAAAAAGGGTCTTAAGAATCTCCTGCTTCGGGCCAGGCTCGGGAATTCTCATTTCTTGTTTCGTTTTTCCATCGCATTTTTTAACTTCGCCCCTTTTTTGTATCTCCCTCCTGGCCGTAACCCAGACCCGGAGTCACACAGCAGGCTCTCCTCCTCCCTCCTCCCTCCTGCTCTTCGTGCCTTATTTGCTTTTTTTTTATCGCGAGTAGACTTAAGGCCTTTCTTCTCTCGACGACTCGCGTCGAATTGCGTACAAAGGCAGGGTGACTGTCCTCCTCTAATATCAGCTATCAAAATGGCCACGTTCTTCTCTTCGCCCAAAAACTCCAGCCTGAAATTCTTACCACGCAAACTATCAAGTGCAGTCGCGTACTAAGGACGAAATAAACAACAACTAGTTTGAGTGTGGGGAGTTCCATGACGGCTTTTTCCTTCAAAGGGCAAAGTACCGACAACACACATGTAATACCACTCCGGACGGAAATGTAACGGAAACGTAAGGACCGATGGGTATACACAAGAATACCAAACGGTTCTTGCATCTCCGCCTAGAGAAAAAATTGGTTGCACACCTCGAGGATGGACGTGGCACCAATGATGGTGAAAACCTATGCCACCATTTGCGACGGAAATGCAAGGTACGTTTGGTATCGACACCAGTGTCAAAACGGTTCTTATAATTTCGGCCAGAGTGGTCGAAAAATGTAAAAGAGGCCGTCGATTTGACCCCCCCTCCCCACACGAAAACCAGTAGCCTATGGTCACACCGCTGTGCGGCCTACATACTGGTACACCGGAGAAAACAACACGCAAGATGACAGCACACACTCTTGAACGTATTCTCCAAAGCTGGTTTTCTCGACGACGACCGTAAGAGTGCAAAAAAACGCCGAGCGAATCATGCGTCCATATGGGGAGAGAGAGATCTCGGCGAGGTCTTCCCCAAAACCACCACTGCTTTTGTTGTGTGTGTGCGTGCATGCATGCATGCATGCATGCATGCATGCGCCCCGCCCACCTTGATTTGGAGAAAATCGGCTCGGACATTCATCTTAGGGGTGTGTGCTAGACATCTCGCGTACGACGTACCTTGATACCTACCAGTAGCATCAGAGCACTTTGACGCGTGTCATATAACGGGGTAGCGCTTTTAGGCTATTTTTTTTTTTTTTTTGACTGCCGGGGTCTCCTTAAGGCCACTCCGGAGCTGACCCAACACGATGGGAATCCCACCAGTGCTTTATTTACATGTTCAGTCCTTGTGCACCTAAAGCCATGGGAATACTCGTTGGGCTATGTACGTAGGCTCGTTCTTTCGTATTCTCGAAGGCCAGGCAATGAGGCTCCTCAACGAGTCGCATAAAATGGAAGGTGCTATAATAATCCTCGACCGTGCTATTACGGGGGTCCATAGTTAATAGAACCTATCGTATCCATAAAAATCTATATACTTACATATTTTTACTAACAATATTTGGTCCTAGTTACTATGGTCCCCCGTCATAGCCGTTTCTACAGAACAAGGCGCGCGCGCGAGGGGGGGGGGGGGGGGGGGCGCATGCACACAACGAAAATTGTGGCGTTGGAAATATCCACACCGCGGCAGATCATCTATAGATCATTCCCACAGTTCATCTAAATCTTTCAACGCAGACAGATACGTTCCCGACCACGGTAACCAACCCCGGCCTACACAAGAGTACTGCACGCTGCGGACAGATCATGGTCTACAGCAGTAGACCATCTAGTTCCTCACCTGTCGTTGTGTGTGGTCGTGCAGGATCTATACGGTACAGATCCAACCCAGAAAAAAACATGTGCTGCTCAGATCATGCACATTATATATACGGGTCCCACCCGGCAACATGGAGCTACAAGCAGTAGTAGATCATATATTGCGAGATCGGGCATACATCTTCCTTGAAACGTCTATATCATGCATGTGGGAATTGGTGATTTGTTCGAGGTGTGAGTGGTCTTGAGCCCCGATTGCGATGCGGACTGTAGCGAAAACGCGTCGTACCGGAATATATTTTATGGCCTGCGGCCGCGCGTCATTAACGCCCTCCCCATGGCAGCCCTGGCGGGGCGACTGGCATCGCTACGCTCATCGACCTCCCTACGCTCAAACCCAGTATACTGATGCAGTCCAGTATACTGAAGTATGCTGGCGCAGTCAGGATAGTCTCCACTGATTGAGGCTTGCAGAGCGGAGCCACATTAATTCGTGACGAATCACACCTACGATAAAGGTCTAACGGCACAATATGGGGCCGAGAAGCACCACAGCCACAGCCGCAGCAGCTACCTACACACATGTCATAACTTGCACCGGTACCGAAAGACCTGTCGGCGTGAGCGTGATCATGACGAATGCGGCTGCTATATAGTGACTGCGCACCGGCAGCCTCAATCAGTAGAGTTTATGCTAATTGCGCTAACAAGCAGTCCGTACAGCAGCGTACGAGTACGGACTACTATTACTATTACTATTACTATTACTATTAATATAATGTGTATGTCGTGCCCGTCGTATCCACTACAATGGAACATGGCATCGCACTACACTACAGCACTACCTGTTGTCTATAATACTCTGCTGATGACTGCATTCCAATATTATCACAATGTGCCTGTAGTTATCTCTTGTGTCGTGGATTTGTGACGACAGTGACGACAGAGCTCGTGCCCCCTATGTGTATGTCGTTGTGCTCACATTAACTCATCGCCACAATGCCATGCATTCTGTGCTCACAGGACAGGCTCCAATCACTCTGGAGTCGAACAATACCTCGTCGCTCGTAGAACAAAACAAAAACAAAAACAAGCAAACAATAATACACATGATAACCCTACATAGCACATCTACACCTCAGACAAAAACAATAAAAAGTGAGGATCAACAGGGGGGCAACGATCGTTTTTCACAGCACTCCATTTTTCCAGAACGGGAAGGTCGCTAATACCGAACAAAAAATCTGTTAAGATCTGGTCGAGAACCTTTCCGAAAACATAACGTTCGATTTTTAAACGATTTTTTTTTTACACCATTTGTCGAGAGAAAATGGCGATGAAAAACGATCGCAACACTATTGCTCGTGCGAACTCGGCGCTGTCGACTGTACCCCTCTGTCCGAAAATACAAGGAACTTTTTCATTGAATGTTAGTATAGAAATAATCCCAATATTTCGGTACAGCGTGGTTTGTTCCCCCGTACGGTATTAATATTATTAATAATGATAACTACGGACAGCACCAGCATTTTGTCAGCAGCAGACAACAACTTCCACTCCTGACAGACAGCAACTTCGCCTATACATGCCTGGGTTGGGTTGACATCAAACTACTATTAACAAATAGGTAATAGTGAGTGAGCCTTGACATCAGTGCACGTTTTGCCTTCCTCGACATGCCTCCTCGCATATTTCGTCCTTGCCAATTATTCGTGCTGTTACCACTTGGCCCAGCTTCAACGAAATGGTTAACAGCCCACGCTATGTTTCCGCACTATTCGTACACAGAGCTTCACTATTAATAGTCGCAGAAATTTATCAACGTGTTTCACCTGACATGATACGGTAGAAATATGGTACGATATATGATACCGGTAGAAATATGGTACGATATGTGAGCGTTCTTCAGAGTAAACCGTTCTTTCTTTTCTACCCGTCGACATCCAGCAACCAGTTGTCCGACAGATTCTTCAATCCTATTGTATTAGAGAGATACAAGCTCTGTGGTCACAAAACTGCGCCAGAAGAGATAGATACTATTACGGGGGACCATAGTAAATAGGACCAAATATTGTTAGTAAAAATAGGTAAGTATATAGATTTTTATGTATACCATAGGTCCTATTAACTATGGACCCCCGTAATACATAATATAATGTTGTACATAACCAAGGCCGAATCTACCACGTACCTCCTAACCAGGTACCTGGTATGTACGTATTTACACACTCTTGTCTCAAAATATCAGCACCGTTTGGATTGACTATTGAGATACGCATAGTGCTTATAATCCGGAACAGGGTGGTATACGATATATGGTGCAGCTGTTATGTGGGCTGTGGGATACCGGTGCATGTCGCGCAAATTTTACATTATGATAAGAACCTGGACCGTACCTGCTGCTGTGGCATACGTATCATATGTACAGCAGTAGACAAATTATTGGCACTATATACGTATGCAAAGCAGTGCAAAGAGCGCTGGTCCGTCCACACGCGAAACGTCAGCAATTACCCCCCTCTCCCTCCCCCGCAACCAACCTCCACAACGTGCCCAGAGCAACCAGTACCCACGCATTAATAGCACAATTAGATTATCGTACGTACGCACAGAGCACTTGTAGAAAATTATACTGGTCTCTAATACCTGGTACTCTTTTAGACGAGGTGCACACGAAAACATTTTTTTGTTTACTGCTGCAGTACGTACGTAAATTCTACGGTAACTATTACTATCACCGGTACTTTCTGCATATCAGGTACATACCTGGTATCTGGTATAATATACCAGGTAGCATATACGAAGAGATAATATATACCAGGTATTCGTACTCGGCATTTTCAGAGTATATACCTTGTAACAAGGAATCAAAGATGAATCTGTCTCAAGAGGAAGAAGACAGATCTGAGACGGGGAGGGAAGGGAAGGGAAGGAAGAATCAGGAATGCGAAATAATAAGAATGGGGTGCGTGAGAAAATGGGTGACCGATGATCCGGGAGAGAGTTCTCAAACTTTCATCACTAAAACATCACGGGCACTATTTTCTGTTCTTCTCGAGTATTGATATTATATTAAGGGGGACCATAGTAAACAGGACCAAATATTGTTAGTAAAAAATATAAAAATATACCAGGTATAGGTTTTTGTCTGTAACGTAGGTCCTATTTATTATGGACCCCCGTAATAGTAGTTATTGTAGCTTGCACGAGTACGGCACCAGTGGAGGGTAGACAATACCACAATTGCTCCACGATACGTACCAGGTAGCGACACCACTATGGCCGGAAATATAATGCACGTTTGGCATTCACATACCAATCCACACGGGCTGTATATTATCGGCCAAAGTGGTACAAAGAACACGTTACCAACGTCACACGGTTCCGTCGAGCTAAGATACACAATATTCCTAATGTGTGCTGTTAATAATACTCTGTCGCCAGCAGCGTGTGCCTGTCACATCTCCCGAAGACTGCTGTGGGCCTTCCTCGCGAAGGGCATGGTCCTGGCTCGTTGATTGGCCTCAGATGTGTCCTCGTCATCACAACATCACCTTGAGGACTATACCACCAAACCAGATCAAGCACGATTTACAATTTTGGAGCTGATCCAGCGGGATGTTCCGACATTATTCGATATATTGATCAAAATGGAGACACGTGGGTGTGTTGTCTTCATGTTTCTTGATATTTCGATCAAAATGGAGGCAAGGTCACGAGAAAACAACAAAACGTGTCGTAATGGAACCACATAAATATGAACGATTTCACGAGTTTGGCAGGCAAAAAACGCAAAAGCAGCCCAAAAACGAAAAAAAAAAAAAAAACACCATCATCGCCAGCAGCACAGAAGCGATAAGCGTATGCACGACCGCTGCCTCCACCCCGCCAGCCACGACAAGCCCGTGCGATACACTACCACCATGGAGGTAGGCTACCCGAAGAGCACAGGGGCAGCGGCTGCACATCTATCCGACCCAAGGGCAGTCGGGATATCAGCACATAAAGACACTTCACTATGATGACGAGTGACGAGTGTGACGATGACTATCCTTCTCTCTCTTTCTGTATCTCTCAATCCGAGTCCACCGCTTCGTACGGAAACACAGACAGCATTACGGCTCGGAGGAGAGCGGGTTGCCTGACAGCTGCTACGAGTGCACGCAGAAGAGACACTACTGCGTCGCCGCACCACTGGAGAGCAACGAGGCCCAAAGACCGAGAAGTGGAGGTGGGTACTTGGGCCTTGCGGCTCAGCGGCGAGATGTGCGGCCATGCTGAGACAGAACATTTCGGGTACCAACAGCACAACAAAAAGAGAGCTACTTTTTGCTTTTTGCTCTGCGCATCGGACAATGGACATCGCATCCCCCCGCTGCCAGGACCAAACAACCCAACACCGAAGGTTACACCCGAAAACCCACGCGCGCACACACCTGAGCGACCGGCGCATACTTGTACACCGCCATGGTGACCTCGCTCGTCGAGGGGTGCTGTCGAAGATCCCACAAGGGAATGTCTCAGTGGCCTCTCTGGTTCTGGTCTTGTGTGTGATGGAGAATGCGAGTCACCCTGCTGAGAGAGGAGATCTCTCTTGTTGCGGCTGGGGCCCACAATTTCACTTTTTTCTAATTTTCACCGGGTTTCCACACCAGCCGCCGTGGATACCGTGACCCGGGGATGTTCCGTTTCGAATGTAACGGCTAAAAATCGACAACGTCTTTTGTCGTCTTTTGTACCTGCATACACACAGCATACACACAGCAGTTACATGTTGACCAGGTACGTACTACAGCACCAGCAGCAGTATACGTGTGTACGTACGGGCGGTAGAGCGTACACCGAATAGCTTTTTCATCATGAACGTCATACAAACCCCAAACGAAATCGAAACGGCTCCGTGCACCGTACAACAATGATACAGCGGCAGCAGCAGCGGCAGCAGCGGCGGTAGCACCAGCACCAGCACCAGCACCGGCACCAGCAGCACGAATGAATGTAAGCAAGCAGCAGTAGCAGCAGCAGCAGCAAGCAGCAGCATGCAGCAGCAGCAGCGGGATTGCGCATTCATTCGTGTTGTGTGTGCTGCTGTTGCCATCATTGATTTCGGAACGATACCCTAGGTCAGGGTGGTAGCGAGTACTACTATTATATTAATAACACCCCCCATCGGTACTACGTATATTTACCAACAGCATCCACAACCGATCGGAAGAAACTATAATTGCGCCGACCGCGCGGCGAATTCGACTTCGTCCACGAAAGAATAAGTAAGTTTTAACACATAATGACCAAACATACCTCGAGCTCGCTTGTCTTCTTGTGCTCGTCGTATATGGCGCGTACGTAGACTTAATGGTATGCCGTACCTGTTAGCGTTTACCCCCGCCCTGCAGCTGTCCTCGCGATGCTGCTGCCTATGGTGGTACTCGTACTACAGAGTTAGTTACTGCTGTAGTATTACGGAGGACAATAATAGTAAATAGGACCTACGGTACACACAAAACCTACCAGGTATATGCTTATCTATTTTTACGAAGAATATTAATATTTGGTCCCATTTACTATGGTCCCCCGTAATAGTATGTATGTGGTGACCTCCATTATGGTCACACCCGAGAGAGTTTATTTCGGGAATGCACAGGCAGATCTACTTAAAATGATCGAGGGTGTGTCATGTATGTTCGTGTGTGATTCATAAGACAAGTAATTCCAAGTTCGAGTGTGTGTATTTATGTGCAGCGGAACATACCTGCTGTAGTGTCATATATAATAGCAGGTATAAAAGCGGAATATATACCTGTTACGTACCCAAAACGCACCAACAACACCTGTACGTTTCTGTTCACGTTGTTTTGCCGCGGCATTGGTCAGGCAGATTATCGCTTTGATATCATACCTCCCCCGACCCGTCCCGCGTCTCTTCCCTCTTTCGTTCTTCAAAGAAATCGGGTGCGTTTTTGTTATTGTTGCTGTTTTCCTGCAGCGTCGGACCGAACAGTCCGCTGCTTTGATACCCCCCCCCCCGCTCCGCTGTTCCCTCTTTTTACACATAATAATCAGATACCGGTACGAGTGTCACACGAAGAATGCCAGACAGCACCGCATACTGATCGCTATTTATTGTGTCTCTACATGACATTTCGGAGCTGTACACGAACAGCCCGATATTTATACTATTACCGCGCAGGGACCATAGTAAATAGTAACTAGGACCAAAATTTGCTAGTAAAAATAGGTACTATATATGTGTGCTGTGTGTACCGTAGATTATTATTATGCTTGCCTTCTGACAAAATAGCGTAGATGCCGTTCCTATATAAACCAAATATCCTTCCTTGAATCAGTAGTATCCCTCATACACTTGTCTTCCTGTCGTTTCCAAATTGTACCGTAGATCCTATCTATACTATGGTCCCCCGCAATAGCCCGCGCCAAAACTAAATACATACATGTTGGTGCCACAAGAACGTTCAAAGTTTGCTGATACACGGCAGCGAGTCCATGCTGATCGTAGCTACGTATAGACAGATAATACATACCCTTGAGAACTGCGCCCACGTTTTTGGCTACTAACTACTTGGATTTAGTGTACGAACTACTTTCCGCAACTATTTTACCGCAGAGTATGTACCACTCTCAGAAAAAAGTGGGTGCAATTCTGAACGGGCGCGCTTCTGACAGGCGTTACGGGTGTTCGATATAGAGGCGTTTTGTGGACGGCGGGAATAGGGGCGGTACGGATGTCGGGAAAAGGGACGTTGTGCGGATGTCGGGATACGGGCGCTACGGATTTCGGGAATGGGGGCATTACAGATATCGGGAGCGTAAGGGTGTTACAGACGGATGTTGGGATTAGGGACGTTACATATGTCAGGAATAAGGGGGCGTTATGGATGTCGAGAAAAAAAGGGCGTTACGGATGTCAGGAATATGGGGGCGTTACGGTTTTTGGGAATAGGGGCCCGATCCCAGGGATATGGTGGCGTTGCTGACGGGTGCGGGGAAAAAGGGGCGTTACGGATATCAGCCATATAGGGGGCGTTACACATATTGGGTACATTGGGGCGGTAGAGGTATCTAGATTATTGAGACGGTACGGGCTCTCGCGAGTATAGGGGCGGTATGGCAGCCAAATATTTTAGGATATTTGAATAGTGCAAGAACGACTAAATAGGATATGTAGAACTGTACTGTATGATATATATGGCGGTTTGCTTGGATACGAATCCGTCAGTACGGGCAAATTCGACGCGCCGGTGCCGTGAGATAATAATTTACACTGTTTTTTCTCTACCCGAACCTCTACTCAGCGCTATTAATAGCTACTGCATGCTCTTCTGCAGCAGCGCCCGTCTCTACCTCATGCTCTACTGCTGTAGCACCGACAGGTTGTGAGCCAACGTTGTGGTATTGATTCAGAGTCAACCATGTCCGCCCCTTTCCGAAAGGGGGGGTACTCACCATTCCACGGCGAAACCAACCAGTATCACGGTTGGATGACATTGCAGCGTTCGCTGATGTACGAGGACGGGCTCGTCAAAGCTACGTCGGGTGTCGCGACCGCGCCTGCAGCACTAGAGGAAGATGCTACTCAGTTGCAGAGGATGCAGTTCGCCAAGGGAGTCGCCGCTTCGAAGTGAACAACTGTAGGCTCTTTTCCCGCACGCTGCTGGCCACGGCGGGTTCCCGAGAGGGGGGTATGGCAGTGTCGCCGCCCAAGCAGTGCTAGCGTACGCTCCAGTAGGAACAGCGGAGTTTTGCGATGGTCGCGGTGCTGTGATGGCACTTGAGGCCACATACCGGCTCTCGACGGTGGGTCGAGGATGCAGGAGCTGCACGGTCCGCTCGCCAATTCGCAAGTGATTGCGGGTGACAAATACGATCCTGCTATTAGAGTGATCCAGGACTTGCGCCGCATTTTTGTGTCCAGCTCAGAATTCTCGATGATGTCGTAGTCCCCGCTCGCAGGGCTCACGCATTCTCAGAGCACTCCCTGAGGAGAAGTACGAATCGCTGAAGACAGTAGTGTTGCTTTGAGACAGGCAGCGTGATGGCAGCGCCTCGAAATTCGAAGATATAGCCATGCAAATTCGTGAGAAGGTTTCCGCTAGAGATGAAAGTGCGGGGCGACGCAAAAATAATGCGGTCACGAGCGTGAATACAGTAGCGCACGAAGGATCTCGCAACTTCCGTAAAAACAACGGTCGAGGCCAGGGAAGGAGGTATCGGTATCGCGGAAATAATAATACTTCTACCTAGCTCCACGAGAAGTAATAACCGCGACGACGATCATGCGTCGAACGGAAACTCGTCTGATGATAGCAACCACACCTCTGCCCGAGGAAGACACGTGAGCGTTGCCGAAATGACTGCAAAAACCGCCACGGCCGATGTAGCTACTGCCGTAACTTTACTGAGCACGACTGGCGTGATTGCCCCCTTCGCCTATCGTACCAGCAAAGCGACGACACCGACCGGTGGTGCCGTAGGAGAAAATAACGTGTCCCTTGCCCGGTACACCCAGGAAGATATCGTGTTCCCGGCGGAGATGGAAGTTGGATCCAGCACGCCCCTCGGTGATACAGCAGCAGTGTTCGTCGATACAGCGGACTCACATCACATAGTGCCCGCCAAATCTTGGCTTTCCCAAGATGTGGCCAACGAGATCGACTGCAGTGTACACGTGAAAGGACCATGCGGCCTCTCTAGTGCAGCATCGAAGGGTACTCTCGCATTTCGTGTACGTAACGACCGAGGAGGTGAGTTGGTACCGATCCACCTGGATTGTGCTAATTGTTCCCGATCTATGAGCGAGTGTGTTGTGAGTCGGAGCGCTCCACGAGAAAGGCGTGAAGCTCGATCTACTACAGTCTGTCTAATCCTCCAGTTCTGCTCGACGGTGACGACTCATTTCCCATTTCAACGAACGTTCCGCGGATGTTCGTCCTCCATGTATTACCGGATGGGCAAGAGGTACCACAGCAGACACCCCTCACGGCGGTGGACACACACACGTGGCACCGAAGGACGAGTCCCTGACGCCCTCGCGTTTTGGAACAGCCAGCTGGGGAGGGCTTACAGCAGGGGAAAATAATATTGACAAGTCGGGGGCCGGAAGAACATCCAGTAAAATCGGATATAAGCAAGGTGGTGACTCGCAAACGTACCAGACGGTGGACCTGGGGGGGGGGCGAGGAGTTCGTTGTAGGTACGTACGGAAATGGAACCTAACGTTATCGCAGACACATGTATTTTGACAGAGGAAATGACTACCGGGACGGTGCTGGAAACGAATGGGATTACTGATATATGCTCGACGAAAACGCCTGCTGAAGTGAGACCCGTGCGGTTTGCGGAAGACCCGGTTTTATCCACAGAGGACATTGCGTTATTTACGTCTGCCACAGGATCTCTTTCTTCTTAAAAGGTACACGACGATGGAGCTAATTTACAGCGAAGACGTAAGAAAAGGAGACGATTTGACTGCGGACGTTGATGCAGTTCTCGCTGGTGACATGGAAAAGGAATACTCTACGACGGGGAGTCGCTGCGTGCTTGGCAGGAGCGCCTGTAGACTGAGAGACAGCTGCGTTTGGCTGTTGTGTTAATATCAACCTACTGTGTAGAATAACCGGACAACGTACGTACGTAGCTGATGCAAAGTGCAAGCTTTTAAAACGGTCGACACTCCCACGAAGAGGTTGGGAGGCGCTAAAGCTCATATCAAACCACGTCATGCTATTCGGTGAGTGAACGCTCCCCCTTTTATCAAAATCGGGCATCACACCTAAAGGGTTTGATGGAACTCGTATGAAGAAGGTTAAGGAGGAGTTACACTCAATGACTGCTGCTCTAAAAAAAAGGATCGTTCAAAGGGATTGCTCAAAGATCGGAAAAAGGAATCGTTCAAAAGAATCAATCAACGATCTGAGCGTGAAAAAAAGGTAGTTAAAAACGATCGTTCAACGACCGTAAAAAAGGATCGCCAAGAAGGGTTGTTCAACGATCGTAAAAAACAGAAGGGATCGTTAAAAAGGATTGCGTTTAACGATCGTTCGTAAAAAAGGGATCGTTCAATGATCGTAAAAAGGAACCGTTAATACGATCGTTCTACGATAAATCGATCGTTCTGCGACCATCGTAAAAAAAAGAGATCGTTAACAAAAGCGATCGTTCAACGATCGATCACAACAAGGGATCATTAAAAAGGGATCGTTCAACGATGGTCATAAATATGATTTTTTCGTGAAAAAAAAGGGATCGTTCAAAGGATCGTTCAACGATCGACCGTAAAAAGGGATCGTTCAACGATGATCGTAAAGAAGGAATCGTTAATGCGATCGTTCAACAATAAAACGATCGTTTAGCGATCCCCGCCTACACCAACGCTACATGTTCGTTTCCCATTGATCGTACAAAGAGATCGTTGAAAAAACGGATCGTTCAATGATCGCTCGTATAAAGGGATCCCTCAATATGATCAATAAAAAAAGATTGTTAAAAGAGATCGTTCAACGATCGTAAAAAGGCATCGTTGAACGTTCAACGATGACGATCGTAAAAAAGGATAGTTAAATACAATCATTCATCGATCGTAAAAAGGGATCGTTAGAAAGGATTGTTCACCGATCTTTGAAAGGGAGGAGCAGGGGGAGCGGGGGGGAGCGGGGGGAGCGGGAGTAGCGGGGGTAGTGGAGAGAATAGGGGGATCGGGGGGATCGGGGAGAGAGCGGGGAGCGAAGAGAGCAAGGCGGACCGGGGAGTCGGGGGGGATGGAGAGGACAGGAGGGGTGGGGACGGGTACAAGGAGCGAAGCTAGCGGGGAGGGGGAGAGAGGGTACAGGGAGGTTAGAGGAGAAGCGGAAACCGGAGGGACGCGAACTAGCGGTGGAGAGGGAAGAGAAGGGAGAGGAGTGAGTCAGAGAAGTGGAGGGAGATGAGCAGAAACTAACGACAGGGGGCCCCGGACACCAAACGGTGAGGCTCAGGCAGGAGAGGGTCTCCCAGGGCGCAGGAGAGGAGAACAGGGAACGGGACACGCCCCCGTGCCTTCCTTGGCGACACCACAGGTGGAGTGGCGTGCGGGGTGTGCGGTGTGACGCTTCAGCTCGGGTACCGGGCGGTACGTTTCCCATGTGGGCCGGGGCGCCACGTGCGTTGAGGCCCTTGTGAGGGGCACGGTACCGGCACCACTCCGCTGTCCGGCGATCGACTGCTGAGCCCTGCATCCCAGAATGGACGCGCTGGAGGCAGCGGCCCTAGCCGACCCGGGTCTTCACAATCGGGCGGGGCGGCTAGGAGGGGGGACCATAGGTGACGAGGGCTTAAGCAGCCGGGGGCTTTGGTACGGATGGGACCAAAACAGCCTGGGCATAGGGCCACCACTCGACAGAGATCCGCGTTGGTGGAAGGCGGTACATAGTGCCCCTGATCCCATGGCTGATAGCGTATACCAAGAGAGGGGACCTGAGACAACGAGATGCCGCCCAGGAAGTTTCGGAGGAGGCGAAGCTTGAACCAGCGTCGTCGGCATGTCGCCACGCGGGGGGGCTCAAAGTGGCAGAACGCAACCCTCTGGCAGAGCCACGATCAGCGGGGAACGAGGAGACGTGGAACACATGGGTGGCCAAGTTTCCCCCCCGAAGACCACGAAGCCGCGTCCGCGGCGGCAGCGGCTGCGGTACAGGCGAGCGCTACAGAGGTGGAAAATGGAAATGCCCCCCCGTGGCGCCCTGACGATGAGTATGCCTCCGAGGTGCTCTTCGACGTCATCAGCTCCCGAAGCGCCCTCTCAGACCCCGGAAACGACGGTGTACGATTTTCTCCACGACAACCCATCGTTCTCACTGACATCAGCAGAGAGGAGTTTGGAAGGGGCATGACAGCCTTCTGGCGGAGAATCGTCGACGAGCCGGACGCGTTCCCGCCAGAGTTCTGGCAGCTCTTCTTGCAGTCGAGCCTCACTGCGTGCCAGTTTACGTGGGCATGGCTTGGAGGAGGCGCATCACCGCTGGGGCTATGCGACAGTGGCGGCCGCGGTTGGAGGAGTTAACCGAGAGGTGAGACAGGTTTGGGGTCACCGTACCCGGCGGAGTGGAGCATGTGGGATTGAGGGTTAGGGCGCTACATGAGACGGGCAACTGGCTCATTCTCACTGACTGCTCCAACGCCTTCAACACCGTACAAAGGACGGCGGTGCTAGAAGAAGTGGCAAACTGCGTGCCAGCGCTCACGCCGTTAGTGGCCAAGTGCTACGGCACAAGATCAGCCAACGTGTTTTTCCGGATGGACTCAGGGGAGACCAGGACGATCGGTTGCCTCAGCGGTGTCCAGCAAGGGGACCCCATGGGACCAGCAATGTTCTGCCTGGCGTTGCGACCGGGGTTGAAGCGATTCCGACAGGAATTCGAGGGAGAAGAGTGGAAGCCTTCGTGTACATGGACGATGTCTCTCTCGGCCTTACGGGGATCACGGCCCACATGGTTAGGGCATTCGCCTTCCTCCGGCGAGAGCCAGATGACATCGGTGTTGTGGTCAAGGCCGCCAAAACAGTGGCACTACCACTCAAAGGGCACACCCCGACGGCAGAAGAGATCTCGCTCCTGGAAAGTGTTGAGGTCCGCATCTCAGACGAATGAAGGGTGACGGTGGTGGGTGTCCCGATCGGCACGGACGAATACGTGCAAGGGCGAACAATGGAGGCAGTGAGGGATGGGGGCGCGGACCACCTTGCGCGCTGCCTCGCGAACATGCCCGACAAACAAGCAGCGGCCCTCGTAGCCGTCGAATCTCTCGGGCAACGGACGAGCTACCTCGTAAGGGCTCTGTCCCCCGAAGCATGTAGAACGGCAGACAGCGGGGCATAGTGGGCGTACGAGAAAACCCTCGAGCTACCGAGAGCGGCGGAGGTACAGTCGTTCTTCCAGGAGGGGTGCCCGGGTAGTCGGCTGACTCTCAAACCTTACCATCAGGCCCAAGCACGCCCTTCTACGGGGGCGGGAGGGTTAGGGCTGCCGTCGACGGAAGCGACGAGAATGTCAGCCTCCATTGGGGGCAGGGTGGGGATCTTGCCGTAGGTCAGAGCAAACCTCACAGGCCCCTTAGGAGATAAAGTGAGGAGGGGACTCCCGGAATCGAGCATCATTGCTCAACTGGAAGGCAGCTTGCGGGAGATTCGAGACATATAGGGGGTGACGAAGGAAGCGATGGCGGGCATCGTCCCCGAATCTTGGCTGGAATGGGGTAGGCACAGAGGGGGACCTGGCTCCAAGGCCTCCATAAGTCGACATGCTGGCAGCGCACGACGCCGTAACCACTAATCCGCGCAAAGCCCACCAAAGTTGGGCAAGCTGGTGAATCAAGGTCAACCCGCCGCCCACACTGCTCCGTTGGAGGAGCTACCGGAGACGGCGCGCCCCCCCGGGCCGTGGGTGGGACCAAGACCAAGGCCTCCGCCAAGGCTCGCCCTAGGAGTCTACCGGGGGCTGGAGCCACGGCATGTCTTCGGGCGAGGCCAACGGACTCACTACGTGTCGTACCCGCAGAAGAGTTCGTGGACATGGGAAGGCGCTTCATGGGGATCGAGGAGCATGTGGCAGTAAGGTGCCCCTGCTGCGATGCAGTTGACGTAGACACCCGCCACGCACGCATCTGTCCCAACACGGGGGCGCAGGTCAACCAGCACCAACCGCTTGCCCACGCGATGTCCAATACGTTGAAGCGGCTAGGAATCCAACACCAAGCGGAGAGCGGCGAACCGTCCACCGCAGACCGAAATACGCGGATGGACATTGTCGTCAGGAGAGGAGATATCCGAGACGCTCCTAACAGGGAGTATAGGGAGAAGTCCATCCTGCTGGATGTCACCCATGCTGACCCTCAAGGGCAGATACACCTGCGAGGAGGCAGAACTGATCACGATGGATAAGCTGCCTCTACCTCCGAGGCGCGCAAGCCCCAGCACTACGCTCGTCCGGGACATGTGTCCTTTGACGAACGGAGTCACAAACTTGCCACTTTAGCAGTGGAAAGCTTTGGAGGTCTCGGGGTAGAGGGCAGTGAGTCCATCGACCAGCTGACAGCTAGTGTCGTGGGGGGGAGGGATGGTGGGTCGATGGGAAGGAAAGGAGTGGTGAACGATGTCTGCTTCAAGTCGTCTCGGTGACTACACAAGTCGCCATTTCGAGGAGGGTGTCGCTCTTCACACTCCAGCTTAGGGACCGCCAGGAAGCGACAATGAGAAAGGTTGGGAGCGGGATGACAGACCCACACCGATGGCGTGGGGATGGAGCTTGGAGGAGGCTTAGGACATAATAATATAGTAAAAAAATACATCTTGAGACGGACGAGGGAGCAAGGACAACAATGGAGTATTGTAGCAAAGCATGGTGGGAAATAGGCATAGAAGGCAGCTAAACGTTGTTGATCTTGTTCATAGGTTTCCTTTATTTCCGTCGTTTTCTTCTTTCAGGAATGTTTTTAGTGATCAACGTTGAACAAACTGCACATTGTCGGATGGCAAGCATAATAATGACAATGATAATCGTTAAAAGCAATCGTTAAATACGATCTCGTTAACACGATCGTCTAACGATCGGAAAGAAGGATCTCGTTAAAAAGGATAGTTCAACGATCGCAAAAAAAAGGGATCGTTAAATACGATCGTTAAAAACGTTCGTTCAACGATTGTAAAAAGGGATCGTCAACGATGATCGGTCGTATAAAAGGATCGTTTAACAAACGTCGTAAAAAGGGATCGTTCGAAACAATCGTTCAGCGATCGTAAACACGGGTCGTTGATAATGCGATCGAAACGATCGTAAGAAAGAATCGTTCAAAATGATCGTACAACGATCGATCATAAAAGGATCGTTAAAAACCATCGTTCAACGATATAGCAGCAACAGCACAGCAGGAGCAGTGCAAGACCCACTACTTTGGAGGGCATCATATAAGAAGTCGCGGATGGGACCCCCAGCAACGCATCATACGCATGTGGACTGCTGTGTGGCGTTTTGTCGCCGCACAAAAACAAAAGAAGACGTTTTTTTACACCAAAAATAGAAACGACGGTTTCACACGTACATTAAACTTTATTTTGTTTTTAGTGGAAACCCCTCTTCCTTGTGTTCGAGAGATATCGTGCAGCAACAGGACGAAACGAGCAACAGACTTGTTCAGCACGCAACGCATGAGGCACCCGCGCAGCCACCCACCGGTTCTGAGCCGGTCACAACCAATACCCTAGCGCACCTTACCTGTAAAATCTGCTCGCTGAGGTGTTTTCTATCGCGAGCAATTGAGATCGTTGCTTGAGGGCTCTTACACAAATAGCAAGATTGGGTTGAAAGGTGAATCTCCTGCGGACTCTTCTTCTTTTCCAAGTGTGTCACAAAAAAGTGAAATTTGTCCCAATAGACCACTCCAGCCGAGCTCCCCCGCCGAACTCTCGACCACCGGCCAAGAATCCAGTGATAGTCCATTTTCCCTATATCGCCCGTTCTTCCAACCCCAACCCCGGGCGCATCGCAATCGATGTAGTGTGCGTCGTGAAATGGTATACTTCATCCTTTCATTGTCGGTGCATACATACCAGGGATCTACACTATTTTGACTTACCGTGGGTCGCCGTGGGGCTCGCAACGCGGCACACCATGGGCGTCCTCACGGCATACCGCGGCATGGCGTGGTAACGCATGGTACGCCGTACAATGCCGTGGGATGCCATGTACTGTACCATGCCCCTTCCCCCACGGTGACCCCCACGGCGACCCCCCCCACGGCGACCGCCA
The DNA here is from genome assembly GCA_031763025.1 of Macrocystis pyrifera. Classification (NCBI taxonomy): domain Eukaryota; class Phaeophyceae; order Laminariales; family Laminariaceae; genus Macrocystis; species Macrocystis pyrifera. The sequence goes on from JASSKH010000008.1 coordinate 11,041,761, forward strand.
CGGTATACGACGGCAAGGCCCACCTCACGTAAGAAGTACGTTCACGGCTTGCCACGGAAACCCCCACGCCAGACCACGAAACTCCACCCGGCAACCCCCATGAGATGGCCCACGGCTTACCATGGCAACCCCCACGGCGATCCCCACTGCAATCCCCACGGCGATCCCCACGGCAACCCCCACGGCGATCCCCACGGCAACCCCCATGGCAACCCCCATGGCGATCCCCACGGCAACCCCCACGGCGATCCCCACGGCAACCCCCAAGGCGATCCCCACGGTAACCCCTAAGGCAACCCCCATGGCGATCCCCACGGTACACCGCGAAAAACCCCACAGCAACCCGTGGTCATCTCCACGGTACGCCACGGCAACCCCCACGGCACTCCATGGCAACCCCAACGGCACAACATTACACCCCCAATGGCACGCGGTGGGAGCTGACCCCGGAATTATATGTATAGGGGTCTCGCTGCATTACATGGAGTGTCGTACTATTCACCCGCTACCGCTAGGCGACTGGACGACGAATTAGTGGTGGCGATCTGAAATTGCCCGAGTCGAGTTACAAGTAGGAGACATCGAAGCTAGGGGTGGGCGGGTTGGCGCATATCTCGGTCACGCTTCAACACTTGGTGCACTTCGCTTTGGAACACACCCATGGCAGTAGAGCTTCTGCCAGGACACACCCACCGCGCCCTGCACATGACGCCGGGTTGCCGTTTCTACGTTCTCCGCGTGCACGACCGTCCCAGCCGTAAACCGGGATGACCTCAGCCGCCAGACCTTCCCCGATCTACGTCGTACCATGCCCTCACTCTCGGACTAGATATATTTCCTACTCCTGTTAGACTCGCTTGTTCAGCAGGAACTCATTTTACGTATGTACCCCTCCTAAACCCCCTACGCCAACGGCAGGGCGCAATAGAATAAGTAACTCACAACGCATCCGAAGCACTCAAGGATTATACCTATAATATCAGCAGCCCCTATCATGGCGTCGCTGCTGCATGGCGTCGCTGCTGCATGGCGTCGCTGCTGCATGGCGTCGCTGCTTTCAACTTCAGTGGTATCGCGTATATGCACTGTATGGTATGTACGCCAGTTTCGTCAAGCAGGTTAGATATATATCTGGTATCTCCATATGAATATACTTGAGTACACTTAGAAGGTGTCAACACGTAAGCCAGGTAGAACGCATATACGTCTTGACTACCCCTCCGGCACCAGCGGTATTTAGTATTAGGTCGGGTGGAAACATGTATGGTCTACACGGGGTCATGTGTCCGCTATCCCTGTATAACTGCGTGTCTCCCTGTTATTTTCGTTAGGAACGAATTGTTGCGGCCGTCCTCTGCTTCGATGCGTGCACACACACGCGTTTACTCCCTCTAAAGAAGATGTGAACGGCACCAGGCTGCTCGTGCGCATTCTTTCCGGTACATACAACATCAGTGTGTAAAATAGCGTGTTGAGGACTTCGGCATCGCCAGGTTAATTACGAATATGAATAGTACGCACGGATAGTTTATCTATGCACATCAAATGTGATCATACTAGTTCTCGTTCGGTCGAGCCGTTCAGTCGTTCCAAAGGGTGTGCAACACTCTGACCTATTCGTACGCATATAGAAGGCGCTTCGCTCCGCAGGCGGCCTACGCCGCCCGCCACGCGCGCTCAGAAAGGAAAAGTACATCAGACTATGCGAAGCGGTCAGAGGTCCATGATCGTATATTGTTTTTGCATGACTGTTACAGTAGTTGCAAACTGGCGAGTTGATAATGCGTAGAGTCCCGCCGACATGTTTGAGGAGAAAACAGCTTGGGCACCACGTACCCTTGGCGTCGCGTGCGATTTTCCGCTACGCTCGCTCACATGTCGTACGTACGTACATACCTCAGGTAGGGTAATTATTTTCTTCTTTCGATATGCTCTGTGTCCGTACGTACTCGTACGTACCGAACATAAAGGACAGCACGCCACAGCAACCTCGCTAAAAAAAAAGCATAATGTAACCGGATATTTCTGCAAGAAAAAAAAATCCCTAGTTCACTCCAGACACTGAAGGTCCTGTTTTACATGTTTTTTGTAACCTGCAGGTTAGTTATATCCGAGACGAGCGCCGTTCCTTTTCTGAGCTCCAGTTTTTTTCTGTGTTGGATTCTACGCGATCCCAATCGGAGCACACGCTATATATCATATTACGGGGGTCCATAGTTAACGGGACCAAATTTTGTTAGTAAAATAGGTAAATATATAGGTTTTTATGTATACCATAGGTACTATTAACTATGGACCCCCGTAATAGTATCAACTAGCACCAATATCAATGCAAAGGATACACGCGGTTAGACCCTGGTATACAGGTTGGGTCGTGGTTCCGCGTCCAGGATGCAACACGGAACGGCCCATTTGACCGGCCCGCTAGAACGTTCTGTGTCCATCACCGCACGCGCCCTCCCTGCGGCAAACGGGCAGGTGCGAAAATGAGATCGACTCGCCTAACCGGCGTCGTTACAATTCGGGGGAACAGTTAGACCAAGCGTAACAACGCGCACGAGTAGCGAACATCCACACACGCAAACAAACGTCCTAGGTCGTCCCCAAACACCTGTGTACCGGTAAGATGCACCAGGACCCATTCCCTGTATATACGCGTGATTGCCCTGCAGTCTTGCAGCGCCTGAATATGTCAGGTGCACACCGTACAGTTTCCATGCCGGGCCTCATGCAGTGGTTTTTGGTCAGCTTGAATTCCACCCCTGACCGACAGGGAAACACCTGTGTCGAATGATCCTGCTGTAGGCTCGTTGTATGTCTCGCCGCTTGATTGTCGTGCTGTCTTGAAGCGTCTGATGAGTCGGGTACACGCCGTTCTGTTCCCATGCCGTGTCTCATGCAGTGTTCGTCATGTTCCAAAGCACCAGCCCTAACCGACATCCACAACCCCTGCGTCACTTGTACGACACACGCACTCAACCGGCGAATGTTGGGTTCTTATTCCGTAATTTTTCCGCCAATGTGAGTTCGTTGTGAACAATGACATTGATGCTTAGTACCAATTGCCCGAGGATACGTGGCATCTTTTTCACTACCGGGCCCAAACCTGCGAATAGCAGAACAGAACAAGTGCGTGGCGGCAAGGCGTAGGCACGTGATAAGTTCAGGTGAATACCAATGTTCGCGATCCATGGCTGTCTATATTTGCTTGGACTACCAAACTCGCACTATTTATGTCAGGACTGCATGGCCCAATGCACCCCACCCCATTTCTCACACATGGCAGTGACGAGTGCAATTCCCTCGTTGTATTTCCCCGCGGTGTACAAGGGATTTAACTAAAGTGCTGAACCACTGAAAACACGGCATTTTTTTGGAACTATGTATCCTGTATTGAATCAACCCGCATGATATGCGAAGCGTCTGACAAATATTTGACCAACATCCACCCCACGTCTAGGAAAGCAAAGGCGTGTTGTCGTCGTCTTTTCGTGTTGGAGTTGAGAGTTTGGCCTGGGGTTATCTCTACGACGACCTAGTGTATGGATGGATCGGCCTGTAGAAGCAATGCCCCCCTCGTGTAGAGCTATCTCGGCTGCACTTCTCGTGCCGTGCATTCGCTTGTGCCGCTCACCGGCGAGGCGGTGTACGTCCTTTTCGTACGTTCAACGCATTGCGGATGAATTCACGGAGTCAGGTCGCGCAACGCAGTCGCGTCGATCGAATCTGTGTTGTAGGATAGGGATTAGGGACAATGGCATCCGACCCACCCCCCCGGCGAAAAGTTACAGTGTCCGTGCGAAACAAAATTATGATGGAACCAACTGTCTCCCGTACCCTCAACTGGACCCAAATTACATGTACTAAGATATCTGTATGCTCGGTAGGTTCTCGTTTTTCGTACATCAGCACTCTCCGCGCGGACCCCTCTTCCCCTTGTCATCCGTACGCGCCTTCAATAAAGGAGATGTTGCTTTCAGCCATGCTGGAGTTCCAGTTAAACCTCGGCCTGTTTTGTTCGTCCCGGTGCCATAGCAATGGATCGTCCTGCTGCTCTGGATTGCAGAATTATTGGCAGTCTGGCTCTTTATGGCGTCGGAAACGAAACCTGCCGTGCACGTGGGCGCGATTTTAGAGTTAGTTGACGGTTCAGTGGCCCCCGTGACGAGTCGTTTTATTTCCTTATGATCGTTATTTTTTCCATGTCTACACGTGTACCTCGCTCACCTTCTTGAATTAATGATGCGCACTCCCCGACCCACGCAACGATAGTCGATGGGAGCGTTCTGCCTGTTTGGATCACCTACTCCTAGTCTCCCCGCGATCCTCGCTGCGCCCATTCATCTATAGGTGGGTTGTGTCGGTTCTGCACTGTACAAAAATGTGGACCGCGTTCGCATAGAGGCTCACTATGGAACGGTTAATGGAAACCTGAAGCCAAAAGTAAAGAAACTTTTAGTTTTGTCGCCATTTAATATCCCAAAGGCCGATGTCAAATTAGTCTTTCTTGGCACGTACCGTCACGCCTTCTTTATTGGTGGACTTGACGTGTCATTCCTAGCGGTACTAAGCACGTAGTCGTGAACTGCCTTAGGAACATTATTATCAAATCGTCCTTACCGGTCGACGATGTTGATGGTGCCCCCCCACGAAGGGTCAGGGTGGTTCAGCAAGTACCGGCGGCGTCAGCACGCCAAGTCGTAGAAAAGCAGCTGTGATCGCCGTGCCTCCTCTTTCAATATTAACGTTAGCGCCTGTTGGACCTCCTCCACCCCCTCTGATTCCCACAAAGGAGCTATCCCTGCAACGATGCCGCAAGTGTAGCTCCCGACAAAGTGTCCGAAGCTTGTCCTGGGGGCGAACATGAACCTGAGGAGGCGAATGTGTTCCTCCTTCGGCGCTTTGAAGGGATACATTTTGTGGCCGGTGCGCCGCAGTGAGGGAAAGTCCTTTGTTAGAGAGGAGGTAGATGTGCACAAGGTTTCGCCTCTATTTTTGTCCGCCAGCACGGGGAACGAATGCGTACTGTGGGTGCCGAAACGAGTTGAAATGCCTCTGTTTGCTGTAATTCGTGTGTCTAAACATACGGTAGAAACTATTCTTAGTCGAACGAGTATCGGTGAAACTGTCATTATTGCTAGCCGCGCATGTTTTGCTGTGTTTTGATTTAACCTAACTTTGTGTATTTACTGGAGGTCAATGCAGCCCCCCTCATAATAGTCATGTTACGAATATTGTGTCGGACGGACTAGTCACAATTTAAGACGGCATTTTTTGTATTAATCATGGACCGCACACGGACGTTTCTAAATGGTTTCCGCACGCTCTAACTAGCGATGGCGTACGTGTCGTCTTCCTTGCAGGCTAAGCAATCGAAGGGCTCCTCTTTGACCTGGCTCTTCATGTTACTGTTTTCGCCGATTACGTGTGCGATGTGCCTCGTCGCAGACAGATCCTTAGTGACTAGTCGTGTTTGTTCGTCTATTGATTATGTGTATGATGTTGCAAGTCTTTTCCATGTCGTGATTCCCGAACGCAGAGTTTTTTGGGTCGTCCTCTTGTACGCCTGGTTTTGTTGGGGTGCCCACTCTGTTCACGCTGGAAGTAGGCGTCAAACCGTGAGCATTCGAGCATGTCGCCATTCGTCTATTCGGATCGTGCCCATCCCACTACTGAAATTGTCCAGTAAAGTCTCTATGGTCTACACCTAATGTTGCACGCCAATGTCACGGTGGCGCTTATTTGACGAACGCCTGATTCCTGTGTAGCCCAGCACATTGGGTTTTGCCCGAAGGCCTCCGGGTCTGTCGTACCTAGTTAGCTGTGTCGTAAATATGTTGTCGCGTTTGTCTGTGGTTAACAGACATCGCTGTCGTGGTTGCTCTGATCCAAGAGCCCGCACTATAGTCTAGGTCTGATTTGTCTCACTTTAGCGCTTCGACGACATTGATCCAATCTCCATGTGGATGCTATTGTGTAAGTCCTTACGTAGCGGCACAAGAACACACTAGCCCGGAGGACGTTGAGCCCCACAGTTGTCGAATGTAGTTCCGTGTCGACGTCGTGGCCATACCAACGTTTCGTTTGTGCGGCGTTCTTTGCGTCAAGAACCCACGTACGTTGTTCACTACAGGGCGGGTTATTTGTAAAATATTCCATTGGTGATCATGGTTTACCTCGGGTATGTCGTCTGCAGTCTGCGCTTAGTCGCCTCCTCCACCCCGTCTTCTCGTTGTGGCTTCTCCACGTATCCTCCATCTGGGAATGTTCCCCGCTCGTCAGTCTGTTGGGTTGGTGGTCGTCTGTGCACTGCTGTGGCGTTGTCACAGCGCACAGGTGGCCAACTTCCTCTTCATGCGCTGCACAAAACCTGATTCCCTCGGATGTTGCCAAGCAGTCAGGGCGTCAACTCAGCGATGTTACGTCGATGCCTACTTACGCCATTTGGGACATATCGTTAATAGCATGCATCCGTCAATGCAATACAATCGATGAAGTCGTACAATAGCACGTCGCGGGTTATGTTTTTAGTTCCAATGCCTCCACATCGGCACCACATCTCCTACGAGGTATATTGTTGTGTGGGACTTTGTAGCGTAACGCCTAAATCCTTTCATCGTTCAATACACGCCCCCTCCCCTCCGACCAGTCCAGGAAGTCTCGTCCACGGGCGACCTGTGTGTCAATTAATTCAAGATTCCACCATGGCGACATTTTCGGGGCCGCAAATATATGCGGTACTGGGGGTGTGTCGGTACCGCCTCCAGGCTGCGCGTTTCACCAAGTGTACGAAAACGTTGAGGGCGATCCAGGATAGTTAACGTTCGAGCAGCATGTGTGTCTCGTGCGCAACGTATATGTTGCCGACGTTCTTTTAGTATTCTAGTAGTCCTGCACTAACGTGGGATTCCTATTTGTTCTTGATACCTTCGTCCGCCCAACCTTGGTAGGTCCAGCTTGCACCCGTCAAAGATGCACTTCGCGTGTCGTGTAGCCGTAATCCCGTCCACCGCCGCAGCCTTCACAGAGTAAGATTCACCGTCGATGACGATGTCCTTCCTGCACAAGTCGCACGCATGCCCTGCCCAAGCTGAAGTTTTCCACACAGTCTGCAACACTTCCGTCATCGGCTCTCTTAGAGCCTCCCAATCGTTCGCTCCAGCCTCTTCTCCGTACATAGACAGTATGGTCACTTCCTGGGGTGTGTGCGCCACAATCTCTGCGTTGGGTGGTGCAAACCATAGCCACGGTCCCGAGGGCATGGCACGAAACAGCTGTGTGTTGGGCCTCGTTAACGTTCTTAGCCAGTGAGGTCGGATAAGCGCATTGCGTTCTTGCGGCGAGGCTGATTCGGTGTTAAGGAAGAAGGGTGGTTAGAGGTAATTACTGTGGGCCCCCTGCCCCCCAACTCCCACATCAAAATTTCAAACCCCCGTGTTTTTTTTGTCACTTGGGCAGCTACTTCCTAACTAGTTTCCACTCCTAAGCCCGTGCAGTGTCCCTACGACCTGCTGCGACCATGGCGATGGCATGTAGGGTAGCGAACATGGTCGACGACGCTGGTGTGCGGGAGAAGTTCTGGGCGCTACTTACACCCGTTAGCAAAATAGCACGAAACTGGTGTGTAGTGCGTAAAAAGCAAACACAACAACAACGTGCCACTCTCTCGTAAAATAGACGGACATATTGTATTGAAGGTAAATATACAAACTTATACTTAGGATATTATTTGTTAACCCCTCAAAAGTATAAAGTACTATTAACTCCACGTTCATGTATGTGCCTGGTGATCCTAGCGGGGTTATGCCTCCGACGCCTCCCGGGTTTGCCCGGATTACCCGCAACAATATCAAATGCTCGAATATGGAGTTTTATTGTCTCAATCACGATAATTTCCAGCCGTACTCCGACATCACTGATCTTAGCGCAACAATACTTTTGCATTGGAAGGGGTTCGGTCTCTCTGCGCAGACCGCGAGCACTACTGCTCGTGGGAGGTGGATCCGGCCCCCTAGCTATCCTTGGTGCCTTAGGTAGACACGCTCGACGTGAAATGTTGGCGGAAGCACCTGTGCCGTTCAGATACCAACTCGGAGTGGCGTGTAGGTTTCGCTTATATAGAACACCGTTTCATTGCGTGGACGCGTTTGATGGAGGGATACGTGTGAATCACCGTGGCAACATGTATGTGACCGTTGCAAAGCCCTCGTTATCAGGGATCGTACGTTCCCTGCGGGTTAACGTCAGCCCCCCTCCTTGTGTGCAGACTGTTTCTCTGGTCGAAAGATTGGAAGTCCATGAGGATCGTCCCCTCATTGGGACAACAGTTCGAAAAGGGTTTATCCATGCTCACACACCATCGCTCGACAGGGGTGGGGGCTGCAACCCCACCATGACGTCCGTGGTTTAACTTTTGAACCCCTCATGTACAGGGTAAGGGTTAAGTAGTCACTCACCCACGCCCTGTTTGTGTTTGAGAACGGCAAACATAGCCCAACACTCTGTGAGAACTGGCCCTGTCAGCGGTGTCGTACCGGGCCTTCCGTCCCGCCGCACCGTGCGTGCATGTAGGTTGGCGATGGTGCTGAACCCCGCTCCGTTCAAGGCACGTAGGAGGGCTAACGAGGAGTGTCACCGTAAGAATCGGCGACAACAATCATGGCACTATTCAGGTGCGCCGGGTTTGCACACCCTTACCGACTTTCCATGTTTGCGTGTAAGGTCATGTGACCGTTTGTTGACAACTTTGAGAGTCATCCGGTGGCTCAAAGAAGCCATGTAGATACGGGTCTCGTAAGATTCCCCGAAGTTATGAAATGTGTGTTGAAGTCTATGAATGTTGAACCCATGCATGAATGCAGAGTGCAAGACAAGCGGCCGAACCAGAAAACATGCCTACAATTGAAATCCTCATACAGGTCGTCTAACATGCCCGGACTGTCTAATGCTGCTGCAAGGTCTGATCTCTGGAGGCGCATTGAAATACGAGTACTAATATTGTATACAGCACCAGCAGTACAGTAGTAATAGTAGTTCGGAGGCGTTCTACTTCGAATATGTAGGTACAAAGCTTTGTTTTCGCCGGTCCAATTTGATTGACGGTTGTCGGAAAGTAGGTATATCGTATTAATACGGCCGAGTGTTGTGGGTTCAATCAGAAAAACCGACCGATCGCATCGGAGGGTATCATACAGGTGATCGTACACGCTCGAACTGTCTACTGCTGCAAGGTCTGATCTCTGGAGGGCCGTTGAGATACGAGTACTAGTACAGCAAGCAGCAGCAGCAGTATAGTAGTTCAGAGATATTCTACTTGGAAGATGTACAAAGCAAAACCAGATATCCATAACTAGCGCGCCCGATGAGCGTGTTATAGAATGTTAGCACATGACCATGTATGAGTCAATGTTCAAGTAGCACTGATGCTGTATCGGCGATCTCGTATGTAGGTGTCGGTTCGTATGTAACGTCTATGTATATGCGGAGGAATTACTGTCGTAAGTATTCTCTGCTTGTAGAATCGGATCTCACTCTCTGATGTGACCTTTATCCGGATCGTGATGGTATCCTAGCTGCCTATCAATCTCTGGAAGCCTAGCTACCTATCAATCTCTGGAAGCTGCCGTCATCTGGACTTTTGCATTCTCTGTGGAGTACATCTGTGTGTGTTGGCCATCTAAGCGCCAGTGTTTACGTGTTATCACGTCCTCTTCTCTCTACCGCACGGGAGTATCTTACTCTCCCGGCCACCGCTTGCCGGTGTCATATCTCGGGTAACACCGAGGACAGAGCCTCTGTCTACATTGTCAGGGTACAACGCAAATATCCATAATAGGGTTTATGAGCCTCGCGTTTTACGAGTAGTGTGCACACACATCTTCTCTGCGGAGGTCTATTCTGTCGGAGAGAGCTTCTGCTGGAGGTCTACATTGAGTCAACCCGTCTGCTGTTGGATCCGGACTGATCACCCGGATTCCCGGCTGCACATTCGGTACGATACTGCTGTGTGTAAAGCATTCGGGGGCAAAACTTCTAGGCGTTGGTCCCGGTTGGCGAATAGAGTAGTGCAGGGTTGTTGGTTTGCACGTGCAGAGTACCGTTCAGGTGTTCCGCGTGTGAGTAATTGATTTCCCGAAATCGCCTGCGCGTGTCGTATCGCGAGGCGTAGTCTGTCCAAGATACCTTCCAGCTGCTGGGTGCCGACTTAGTAGCGTGTGTAAAGGGTGAGGATCTGGCTAGGCTGGGTGCATCCGTCGCGGCAGCCTCATAAATACAACGTGCTTCACGTTATTTGCGCGTGCGTCGTCACGCGAGGTACGGTCTACATCCAAGACTACCTTCACGTACCATTTGTGGTGCGTGCGTATGGTTGAGGATTCGACCAGTCTGAGCAGTGCATCTGACCCGCGTGACTGCAGGACGTGGCCGGGGTTGACGCCTCCGACGCCACACACCGCAGCTTAATCACCTGTGGTAGGTTCATCCTGTGTCTCCTGAAGCATAGGAGTCTGGGCAGATACTGGTGAGTGTCCGGCGGATTAGGGTTGTGAGCTTCAGGGCTGCAGTCCTGCAAAGCCTACATCCGTGTAGCAAAAAACTATCGCCTTGCACCGTCCCTTGCGCGTCGAGCTTACTCAGGTACTCGGGGCGTTATACGTGTGAGGAAAGCCTGCGCGCCTTGCGCGTAGCCCCGGTCGCTGCCTAAGGGTCGGGAGGCGATGGCAGAATCATCGAACACCGCGTTGAAAAAGACGCTCGAAACCGTGGGTCAGTGCACGGACCAACGGGATTACCGAGAATGGGCGGACAAGTTTCGTATGGCGGTGGGTCTCCATTCGCAGGAACTTCTGAAGATCCTCGACAGAGCAATGTGCCCTGGAGGCGAAGGAACCGACGCTGCCACACCGAAGGAGACGTTCGAGGACCTGGTGTTAAATGCTCTCGTCCACTCGTCGGAGTATAGTTTCCTGCCGGACATGCACTACAGGCAACCGTTCCCAGATGTCGAGGAAATCAAGCGAACAGCTGTAAACTACTTTATCGACGCACAGTCGAGGAAGTCGTCGGGGCCCGCGGTCTCAGGCCGCGGTGCGGCAATGGCTGCAACCAACAAATACCGATGCCACAACTGCAACGAGTACGGCCACTACCAGCGCGACTGCCCCAAAGCGGGCAAGAAGAGCCGGTCCAAGCCGGGAAAGTAGCGGTGGAAGCACAAGGGCAAGAAGGGCGGCGGAGAACCCTCTCAAAAGTGGTACAGCTACCACAAGACGACCAATCATAGCGACAATGAGTGCAAGGCTTAGCGAGAGATCCAGTCGCTGACTGCGCGCATGGCGATGCTGCAGCCTCCGGGGCAAGGCAGTTTTAGCCACGTCGGAAGCGCACACCAGGCCGCTCTTCCTCAACCACCATCGGGGGCCGCTGGTTTCGCTCACGTCGCGAGCGCGCCCATGGCTCCGCCTCCTCTGCAGACACCGAACAACTTTGGCTACTCGTTCACCGCGATGGGCGTGCCCCTGCCAGCGGCGGCCACGCCGTCTCGTGGGGCTCCCACCGCGGGGTCTGGTGCTGAACAGGCGGAACCTGCGTCTGCTCCAGCGGCATCACTGGCGAACTACCGTCTACCCGATGGGGTCTTCCGAGCGCTTATGGCAAGCACTCCCGACCTGTCCGGTGGAGGTGGGGTTCGCACCGACGGCACCAATATTGAGCTGTTAGTGGACAGCGGGGCATCATTCCACTTCGTCGACCCGGAGCTGACTCCGGGACTGCTAGCCTCAATGCGGAACTATGAATCTCTACCGGTTCCTCACCAGATCGTCGCGGCTGGCAATAACATCCTTTACGGGGTAGCTGCGGGCACCATCACCGGCACCATTACCGATGACGGTGGGAACAAGCAGGATTTCTCTTTCCGTGCAATCATCGTACCTGGGCTGGGGATGAACCTGTTCTCCGTCTCCTTGGCCATGGTGGAGGGGATAGCTGCGCTGTTTTACCCAGACAAACCACGGTTGGAGAAGGGCGACCTCGTTGTGCCGATGAAAACCTTGGGTGTCGATACCAAGACCGGAGAAATCATGTGCTCCATCGCTGTTGCGCTTGAAAACCGTGCTGGGATCTCCGTGAAGTTTAATGGTGCTGCCTTAAAGGTGGTGTCTGCTGACCTGTGGCACCGTCGCATGGGACATGCCAACCGCAACAGCATGGAAGTTCTGCGGAAGATGCCGCACAGCGGTGTCGAATACAACGGTAATATGACGCCGTGCGACGTCTGCCCATTCAGCAAGAGTGAGCAGCAACCCCACCCGAAACAAGCGTCGTATGACATCAAGCGGCCGAAACAAGCTTGTCACTGTTGACACCATGGGACCGATCAACCCTCCGGCACTGGGCGGCTACACCTACGTTCCAAGTTTGTTTACCAGCTGACGAAATGGAAGGAGATCTTCCTCATCAAGAGCAAGACATACACCATTGACTCGCTCATGCTGTTCAACAAGGCCGTCGTGATTCCGTCCGGAGAGCGTTTAGTCCGCCTGAGAGGGTATAAATGTACGGAGTTTACGAGTGAGGAGTTCCGTGAGTACTGTCTAGATATCGGCGTCAAATTGGAGTTTGCGTCTACGAACACCCCTCAGCAGATGGGCGCGAACGAGCGGGCAGGTCGAACGCTTGCTGGTATCGTGCGCTGTTTGCTTGCTGATTCGGGTCTCCCGAGTTTTCTCTGGGGGGAGTTGATGCTGACAGCAGTCTACCTGAGCAACAGGGTCCCACATGCGGCGTTGAGCAACGGTACGCCCTACAAGGCCCTCTACGGCAACGATGCTTACCTCCGGAACATTCGAGTGATTGGGGCTAGGTCGTTTGTGCACGTAGAGACCCACACCAAGAAATTGGAGCCGCGTGCTTGGGAAGGACGCCTGGTTGGATACAGCACGGACAGCAAGTCTTACCGTGTCTACAATCCAGCGATGAAACGTGTCAGAGAGAGTCGAAATGTTATCTTCATTGAGACGCCCCCTGCACTGCCTCGCGTGGAGGTCGGTGGTTTTGACGACGGAAAGTTCACGTACGACGAAAGTGACGACTTGGTAAGGGATGTGCGCGAATACGCGTCCAACCAAGAAATCGGTTCGCCTTCTCCTAACCTAGATGCTGCAGAGCCGATAGTGACAGACCTTTTGGGACAAATCCGTGATGTCACCAACCGCGACCTTGGCATTAGCCCTGTTGCTCCTACCCCGCCTGTTTCGCCTGGGGGAGTGAGCCCTTCCGATCAGATTTCTCCGTCACCTGGCCCTCCGCCGTCCACGTCGCCATTGGGATCTACGTCATCTGGTGCTGCGAGTGGTGGTTCTTCGTATGGTGTTTCTGCGCGTGGTGGTTCTTCACGCGGTGGTTCTGCGTCGCGCGGAGGTCGCACGATTACACCGGCCGTAACCAGATCTGCCGCAAACCAGCCCAACGCCAGGACCCTCAGCGAACTGAGACGGCTCGGTTTTGCGTACTTCACGAAGGGGGAGTGTCAGGACGTCGCTCACAAGGACATTTCTCGATTCGTGGAGCACGCGTATGCCGTGCAGACTATGCAACCCGGAGTTCCGAAATCGTATGCGGAAGCCATGAAGCTGCCGGACGCCGAGTTTGGAGAGCTGCTGCAGACAAGAAAATGGCTAGTCTCAATGAACTAGGAGTGTACAAGCTTGTTCCGCGATCTTCTGTTCCTCCGGGACAGAAAGTCATCAACTCCAGGTGGGTTCTGAAGCGTAAGGCTTATAACTCATACAAGGTGCGGGTGGTGGCTCAAGGCTGGAACCAGGTTCCGGGTCTGCACTGCGGCAACACGTTTGCTCCGGTTTGCCGTCTACAAACCATCCGAATGATACTAACCATTGCAGCAGAGCTGGACTTGGAAGTTGTTCAGCTTGACGTGAAAACTGCTTTTCTGTATGCCGATATTGAAGAAGAAGTGTTCGTAGCACAGCCGCCTGGTTACGAGACCAAGGGCAAGGATGGAGGCTCTCTGGTCATGAAGCTGAAAAAAGCCTCCACGGCCTAGCTCAGAGCCCCGGGAACTGGTTCCACACAATTGATCCCGTCCTTGAGGTCATCGGTTTTATCCCTCTGAAGTCTGACACCTGCATCTACATATACCAGCATAAGGGTGTCACCATCATCCTCACCTTGTACGTGGACGATCTACTCGTGATTGGTAGCAACATCGGAGTGACCGAGAAGATCAAGGCACAGCTAATGGACAGGTTCAAGATGACCGACATGGGGGATGTGTCGCGTGTACTTGGGCTGCAGGTCACCCGCAACCGTGCGGAAAATACGCTCAAAATTGACCAGGAGGACTACACCAAGTCCGCCCTGGAGCGATTCGGTTTCGCAAACTGCAAGCCTACGCTAACCCCCGGTTACGGACCTGAACTCTCCACCAAGCAGCCGGAGGAGACACTGCTGAACGCCGACGAGAAGCAGAGGTACCAAGCTATCGCAGGCACGGTCATGTACCTGGCCTCTGTTCTCAGGTATGACATAATGTACAGTTCGAGCCAGATCTCTCGTGCTATGTCAAATCCGTCGAAAGTGCACATGGTGGCGGTCAAGCACATTCTGCGGTACCTGGCAGGGTCCACCGACTTCAGCATAGTGTACAAGAAGGGAGGCTTTAAGCTTACGGCCTTTTCGGACTCTAACTGGGCCAACAACTCGGACAACGGCAAGTCGACGTCGTGCTACATCATGATGTTGGCCAGGGCTCCCATTAGCTTCAAGTCTGGTCTTCAAAGCCTTACGACCATGTCCACAATGGAAGCTGAGCTGGTTGCATAGGCACTCGCGATGAAGGAAGCCGTGTTTTGCATGAACATGATGAAGGAGCTAGGGTTTGGGGAGCAGTTCGTTCAAGCGCCGCTTCACTGCGACAACACTGCAACTCTGCATGCGCTCGGAAACCGTTCGTACAGAGCTCGAACCAAGCACATTGCACTCCGTTACTTCTACATCCGCGAGAGCTGGTCACCGAGGGGACAATTTCGACTCACTACATTTCCACCAAAGACAACCCCGCCGACATCGGGACCAAGCATTTTGCCAAGCCGCGTTTCCAGCAACTACTGGATATCATCAACAACTTCTGACGTCAACGTCGTCGTCAGCATCTTGTGTGACATGTTTGTGTTTGTGTGTTTGTTTTGTGAATCTGTTATTTGTATGAATCAGCTTTCTATTTCAATAGTCAACATTCGGTCTCGCACCACAACTGGTTGAACGAGCCACGTAGGATTGAAGGTTACGGTAAAAATTGGTTTGTGCAGGATATGATAGCAGTACTTTTGCAAGCACATAATTGTAAGCACGTAAGGCACGAATCATTGTTATAATCTCTGGTTAACGCATCGAATAATGTACTTGCTTGCAGTATGGAGTTGTTTCTTGACTGCTTCTATTATCACTGACTTGATTTGTATTATAGACTTTATTTATTAAACTTGATTTGTTTTTGTTTTATCATCAAATTTCACATTGAGGGGGAGTGTTACGGAATGTTAGCACATGACCATGTATGAGTCAATGTTCAAGTAGCACTGATGCTGTATCGGCGATCTCGTATGTAGGTGTCGGTTCGTATGTAGCGTCTATGTATATGCGGAGGAATTACTGTCGCAGCATTCTCTGCTTGTAGGATCGGATCTCACTCTCTGATGTGACCTTTATCCGGATCGTATCCTAGCTGCCTATCCATCTCTGGAAGCTGCCGTCATCTGGACTCCTGCATTCTCTG
This sequence comes from Macrocystis pyrifera, assembly GCA_031763025.1. Taxonomy (NCBI): domain Eukaryota; class Phaeophyceae; order Laminariales; family Laminariaceae; genus Macrocystis; species Macrocystis pyrifera. The sequence goes on from JASSKH010000008.1 coordinate 11,057,557, forward strand.
TGGAGTACATCTGTGCGTTGGCCGTCTAAGCGCCAGTGTTTACGTGTTATCACGTCCTCTTCTCTTTACCGCACGGGAGTATCTTACTCCCCGGGCCACCGCTTGCCGGTGTCATATCTCGGGTAACACGGAGGACACAGCCTCTGTCTAAATTGTCAGGGTACAACGCAAATATCCACAATAGAGTGTGTCTGACGTATCACGCAATAGCGCAGCTTCCAAAGTTACGTTTCAACTACTCAATCGGTCGTACTTACAGCAGACGGTTTTTACCTTGAAAAAATCAAGGCTTATCACAGTTACTGAGAATCGCGACGGAAAGGGACGGGACAGATTTGACTCGTTTGGTGGAAAAAAAAATGAAAACGGGACGGGACGGGCCGGTAAAATGAGGACATCAAAAGTTGGCGGGACGGGACGGGACGGGACAGCGGGTGCCAAATTTCTCGACGGGACGGGACGGTAAAAGTCAACGGTGCTGATTTCCGCGACGAGACGGGACGGTAAATATTTTTCCCCTCGGCAAGACGGGACGGTAAATATTTTTTTCGTCGGCGGGACGGGACGGTAAATATTTTTTTCCTCGGCGGGACGGGACGGCAAATATTTTTTCCCTCGGCGGGACGGGACGGTAAGCGTAGTATCTCTAAGTTCACGTGAGATGCATGTTTTGTTCACAACCGACGGATTCATTATTTATAGTCATGGGCTCTACCGACGGAAACTAAATGGCTTAATTTGTTCAGAGGCAGAGAGAACAGAAGAACAACCATACTCGCCCCGTGCCCCCTCCTAGCTTCTCGTGATAGGTGCACGAGTAGAGCACGGCACTGCTCGCTGCCGATTGATAGGCCTAGAGGCTAGGCCTACTGTTGTGGTTTCTCTGTTGCGGTTCCTCTTCACGTCAGCAACAGGCAGCAGCAGCAGCGGCGGTTGGCGAGCTGCAGCATCATGGAAAGGGAGGAGGATGAGCAGGGGCGACGCACGCTTTCCCGGTACGTGTGCGAGAGGCGTGCGAAAGAAGCGAGGGTCCGGGAATGTTCGGGGCTCTTATTTAGACCTTGAACTCGAGCGCAATAATTAATTAGGCGTGGGGCTGTCTACTCTGATGCACAATGACTCACGAGCGTGCCTGATGCGTTACCTCGATCGCTTGGGGCCGCCAGCCATGATTTTCCCACGAGGTTTCTGTTTTCTTGGCCGGTTCGCTCCGGTGTGTCTTGGTTGGGTAAGAGTTGCTTGCACACGCATGAAGGGTAATACGGGCAGACACTCGTATAAACTTTGGGTGTCCTTCCTAAATCCGCGAATTCGCGAATCGGCCGTTCACAGGAGGGAACAACTGATGATATTCGCAACAGCGTAGACAGGACTCGTACATCAGTAGGGACATTCGATCGAGACGCACCACTGCTGCAACGGGGCAAAGAGCACAAAGTCTGTACCTGATATCATGATATATCCATGCCCAGAATGGAGATAGCTACCCGCACACAGAGTATTTGGCTTTAATAGGGAATACTGATGGCACCTGAACGGAACGCATATGTGCTGTACGAGCACTGTGCTGTACGAGCACGTACCAGGTTTCTTTTTCTCCTCGCAGACATGCCGCACCCAGGAATGGGGATACATACTCGCACGTACCGACATATACTTGACGTATACCGGGTATCCTCGATCTCACAGCTGACGTTGTTATTTCGCTGATATGTATGAACGACGCTACTTTGCCAGTGCCGTCGGCCCTTGGCCTTGTCCGTCACTAACGATACAGATCATACGTACACGTCGCGGGACACAACGTACTGCTGTATGCACCAACAATACTGTGCCGGTGCGCTTAAAGGCTGTCGATGGTGAGGGACTTTGGGCCGGTGCAGGTCGCGTGCCAATGCGTCGGCCCTCGGCCCGTCCCTCACTATGAATAGCGATATCATACACGTCGTGAGGCACAATGCACGACTTTACGTACCAACACCGCTGGGCGGGTGCACTAAAAGGCGGTCGATGGTGAGGGACTATATGTCGGTGCAGGTCTCGTGGCCGGCGCTCACGCGTCGACCTGCGGCCCGTCCCTCACTAACGATACTATCATACACGTTGCGAGACACAATGCATTGCTGTATGTTCCTACGACGCTGTGCCGGTGCACAAAAAGGAGATCGATGAACGACATTATCGAAGCCTCCCGCCGTCCCGCCCTCGGGGGGGGGGCGGCGCCAGCAGGTTTGGAACGCATCCCGGCAGCTCCGCTGCCGGGGCCTACCTGCTGGACCACTCCCCCAGCACCGCCCTGCTCGGATCGCCGGCCGGACAGCCGTTCGGGAACCCCGTCGCTGGGATCCTCCCGCCGACTCCCAACATCGCTGGCCAACCCGTCGATGGGGCCACGAGCGCCCGCGCGGGTCTGCGTGGGCTCCCCAACCCCGAGCAGGGCAGGCTCGCCGTAGGTCCGAGGCGGGCGTTCTGCCACGGCGGTGCTCCGGGCGGCACCCCTCTCGGACAGGCAGGTCCACTCGCCGTGGTCCCGGGAGAGCGGGCTACGGTAGTGTTTTTGGGGCGGTACCGGGGCCACCGTGGGCCCAGCGGAAGAAGTCGGCTACGGTGGCGCTTTGGCCGGTGCCGAAACCGCCCGCGCCCAACTCGGCCAGGCGGGCGGGCTCGCAGTGGGTCGAGGGGGGCTCGGCTACGGGGACTATGTGGGCGGCGCCGGTGGTGCCGTCGCCTTCTCCGGAAAGGCGGGCGGGCACGCCGCCGGCTCGGCTACGTCCCGGGCGGGGCAGGAGCCAACAGCGCGCCATCGATTGCATTCGGCCACGCGGCCCGCGACGGGCCGGGTGGGCTTGAGGTCGGCACGGACGTTTTACGAGGACGGCAGCGCCAGCAACCCGCTTACGCCTTGGGCCAACAACTCAACCAGATTATGACCACCCGCGCAAAGGCATCGTGGGCCAGCCCCACGACTCGGCTATGGCAGATTATCTGCGGTGGCCGCCTGGCGTCAATGCAGAGGGCGACCGTGCAGGGGTACGTGGGAGCCACGGTCAACATTTCGGCCGGTGTCCATGGCACGTTGGAGCGTTGGACGACCTAGACTTTCTGGCCTTCACACCGCGCGGGGGGCAGGCATCAACCGTCCACTGGCACGACACCTGAGCATTTTGGGGTACGTGATCGTTACGATCGCGTCCCGCGGGCTCCCACAAAATGGCGCGGATCTCAATGTGACGCGCGCTCGCTTGGAGGCGCTCGGACGAGCCTTCAGCGCGGGGGACACGATCATCAACGACCACGTTATAGAGCACTCTGCGGTCGCCGATCGCCCGGCAAACTAGGCCAGGCTGGCGGCTCTGGTCACCAAAGACCTGGCGACCTTCACGCTCGACCTGCGCGGTGTCCCCGACTTCTGCGGCCACGCTTGGCCCTACCCCCCGCCGGCGGAGTCCCTTTCCTGCCATTCCGGGGCCGCACTGGCCCCCGCCTTTCCGGCTGCGTCGCCCTCGGCGACCTTGTCAACGCCGAAGTCCAGCAACCTCGCCTTTCTCCATCCCGGCGGCTGGGGCCGGGGGTGGTAAATGCCGGCAACGGGGGGAAGACCGGCAGGTGCCGCTTCAGGGACACCTGTGTGTTTTCCCACGTCGGTCCCACTCGCAAGACGGCTACCGGCGGGGGAGGGTCGGCCGATAGCGGCGTCGCAGCCAGCGGCGCTGTATCCGGGGAACCCTGGCCAAGAGGGCCAAGGGCAAGGGCAGGCGGGGGCTGGGGGTGGCGGCGCAATTAACGGGAGCAGCAGTCGCGGCAGTGGCAGCGGCAGCGGGGCGTCGAGTGGGGGGCGCTTCACTCGGTCGACGGCTGCCAAGGCTGACGAGTAGGGGGACGGGCCTCGCCCCTCAGTGGGGACGAGGCCGATCGTAGGGCGCATGGAAACAGGAACGCGCGTTGCACAGCTTGTATGTCCGGGGTCGGCGTCCGCTGGGAGCCCAGGTCTTGGGGCGAGCGGGTGTCGCGCTATGCTCAGTAGCGCTGGTAGCCAGCTCGTCCGCCAGTCGGTTGCGCCGTCATCTCACCGAGCTTACACGTCAGGTTTCGGTCTCGAATGGTTTATTTTTTTTTCGGGGGTTAATAGAGGTGGCTGCGTATTTCGACACGCCAGCCTTCACTACGGATAAGATTCAGGCGTTGCTTAAGTTCGTAGCATGGTGTGCGTTGGAGGGCAACCAAGCCGGCACTGTTGCCAGTAAACTATCAGCCGTGTTCCACCGAGTAAACTTACAAGTGGAGTTTCCCATGTCGTCGCCGCTTGCTAAACGTGCATTGCAAAGGGGGGCACGGTCGCACATTGCCGCCGGTCCCTCATGCAAAGAATCCGTCGCCCTATTTCGTGGGACACGTTGTTGGGAGGACAGGGCCGGTCCGTGTCGTGGGGCCCGGGTGGTCGAGTTCTTTGGCTGTCGTTGGCATTGGGCTATTTATTTATTTATTTTTCATGGCGAAGTCTGACGAAATATTCGCTTATTTGTCCGGAGTTGTACACCCCGTGCATTGCTTGACGAGGGGTGACGTAGCGTTACTCACGGGGGAGCGGCGGTTGACCTCGTTGCAGTGGCATCAGGCCACCAGCATCAGGGTCCTGTTTCGGGGCCATTAAGGGTCCAGGTCTCTCAGCAAAGGTCGGGTATCGTGCGCACACGCGACGACGCCTTCGGGGCGCGTTCCGGGGTAGGAGCAGGCGGCGGTGCCGTCGCTCTCATGGTGGAGTTGTTGTCGGAATATCCGACGCTGCCAGAAAAAGCGCCCCCCTGTCGTCGTATCGGTACGGTAAGGAGGTTAAAGTTGGGAGGTACACGCAGGCCCTCGGGGCACTTCGCGAAGTGGTAGCGGAAGCAGGAGACGGTGCCAGCGAAGTCGGCCTCCACTCATTGGGTATTGCGCAACCAATACGCTGATGGCCAGGGAGAAGTGCCGTAGAGGGCGATCTGAGAGAAGGTAGAGGGAAGCTTCAAAGTTTCCTACACGTACATTCGCAATAACCCAGAGGACGCGGGTATTGTGTACTCGTAAACTAGCAGAGACGGGAAGATAGGCAGAGGCAGCCAGGCCAGGGCACTGTTTGGGGGCCTAACACCTGTAGCCAAAAGATACCAAGCCGTGGAGGTTTCAGTGTAATCGCATGTGTGAGTGGAGCAGTGGCCGGGGATCCTGTGTGATGTCCCCTAGCCACCTGGCTCGTGGTCCGATGAGGATCACTCCGTGATAATACAAGCTCTAAGAACAAGACTTACTGAGTGCGAGGCCAGCGAGACTGGTGGAGTCCCTCGCTGGAAGCCCTCTTGCTGATATCATCTGGCAGAGGCCATAATATCTAGATATTCGCGGAACTTCTGTTGGAGGAGTTTTCGGCTGCGGAGTATTGGGTCACAGCTGGGAAGGCAGTTGGCCCGTTGGACGGATCGAAACGGCTTGAAGCGCACAGCAGGGGAGGACGCTCCGGGAGCTGGAGGACGCACAGGTCAGGCGGCAGTTTCTCCGTTATTACAGTAGAGTCCAGGTGGACTGCTGTGGATTATGGCGCACACGGCAAGCACGCCGCTGGTGGTAGGGGAGTCTCTGACTCCACCGAAATACGGAGAGGTGTGGACCGAGCAGGCCTCTCGTGTTTTTTACGCAGCGTACCTCGATTATGAGGAACGGCTGCAGCTCGCCAACGCTCAGGGGGTGGTTCAGCACTCCAAAGTGAGCATGGGCCAGCTTATCCCCAATTACATTCATCGGTGTTTTGAGGGATTTTACAAGCATCAGACTACGATGACCGCCTCGGAGTTGTTGGACGCTGTTAGGCAGCACGCTGGTTACACAACCACCAGCAACAGATTTGACACCTCGCGGGCGGCAGCGGACTTGCGTCGCGTTCTCTCAATGAGGCGCGATGAAAAGCAGGGCGGTGAAACATCCGTCAAAGACCGCGCGATGATGGTAAACTCCGCTATGGAAAAGTATTTTGCGGAGAATCACGCGGTGCATGCCATGTACCGCGCGCAGGACCGTTCGTGGTTGCCCGGACCGGCGGAATTTGTGAGCATGGCGTTGGTGGATGGCTTATGGCCGTCCGAGTTCAAAAAGTACGTAAAAGGTCAGCTAACGTACGCTGCAGGGTGGAAGAAGGACCCGGCATTGGTCATGGACCAAATTTTTTCTGCTGCAGAACAGTGGAAATTCATCGAGGCGTATGGTCGGAAAGATGCTGCAGGGGCAGCTGAACCGCGACGCCAACAGCAGCAGAAACCGAAACAGCAGCAGTCCGCGAAAAAGTCGTTTGTTCGCGTCTGTTTCGAGTGTGGTGATCCCAACCATTATGTTTCTGATTGCCCAAAAGCTCGCGGTGGCGGCACAGCTCCCAGCAGTGGTGGGCGCGGGTCGTCAGGGTATCGCGGGGGCCGCAATGGCGGCCGGGGCAGATTCAACCATGGACGCGGGCGCGGTGGCCGTGGTGGCAATCAATTGACAGCGGGCGGTGGAACTTCTGCTGTTGCTTCTTCAACTTCTGGTGCGCCAGCGGCAGGAGCCGCTGGGTCGGGATCTGGTTCGTCTGTTGCCGGCCGAGCTGTATACGTTGGAGGAGCTGGAACATCGGTGGGTGCTGCTGGAGCGAGAACTTCGCCATCCACCGAGCGGGCGGAGTCAGTGTCTGGTGCTGCTGCAGGGGCGGTAGCGCCGGAACCGTCTGTATATTCGACGTCTTGGTCGGGGTGGACCGCCGATTCTATTTCTTCGGCGCCGGCTGTAGGAGGGCAGCCATGGCGTCAGGTGACTCTTGGTACCGACCAGAGTTCAACGGTAGGTGAAGTGCCTGTCGATCGCAGCGCTGAGTGTTTACGCGCTGATCTCTCTTTGCCAGGGTCGGTTGGTTCGCTGATGGCGCGTGTGATCCTTGATTCGGGGTCGGCGCTCACGTCCATCGGTGTCGGCTTACTTCAGCAGCTGTCTTCGCATTTCGGCGGCGCCGATCTGCAAATTCCGTTCGAAAATGGCCCGCAGCAGGCGAAAACCGCTACGGGTGTTTCAGTGATGGTCACGCACAAAACGGTGCCGATTGCCGTGAGTGTACGGACGCCGTGGGGAGCGGTGAAATTGGAGCCCATCACTTTCGCGGTCATGCCTGGTACAGATAACGTCGTTCTGTTTGGCATGGCTACCATGAAAGCTCTTGGCATCGACGTCTACCGTGAAGCTCTGGAGAAGCTTCGCCCTCGCGCAGTGCCGGTATCGACCGGTGTGGAGACTCCGAGTTACCTTGCGGCGCGCAGAGTGACGGTTTCCGTGCGTGCTTTTCAGACCGAGGCTACGGTGGATGCTCCGGAGGACAAGGCGGTGGAACATTTGGTCGACCGGGGGCCAGACATGTTCATGGATCCGGAGGAGGAGCGGACGGCCCGAGAACGGGCGTTGGAGGACAGCGTGCAGCAGGCAGAGCAGAGTGGATTAAGCGTCGGCGGAGCAACCCGTTTGCGCGAAATTTTGGCTCGTCGCGTGGGTGCTTTTCGCCGTGCGCTGTGTGGTGATCCGCCAGCGCAAGTGGAGCCGATGCGAGTGCAGCTGAAGCAACAGGCGAAGCCTGTCAAGGCAACGCCACGTCGGTACGAACCGACGAAAAGGGACTGGCTCTCGAAGTGCATTGCTGCTTTGGTGTTTTTTGGCTTTGTCTACCACAACATCCAGGCGGTGTGGGCGAGTCCGGCGATGGCGGTACCCAAGAAGGACTCTTTCCGTTTGGTGAGCGACTACTCGGCGGTGAACGCACAGGTGGAGAAGTCCCCGGCGTCATGCCCAACCATGAAGACATGGGAGATCTGCTGGGGGCGCGTTTCTTCGGCAAGCTGGACCTACTTCAAGGGTACTGGCAGATGCCTTTGGCTCCGGAGGCGCAAGACGTCTTCACCATGGCGACAAGCGACGGTTTGTTCACGCCTACCCGTGTTCCCCAAGGTGTTTTGAATGCGACTTCTTATTTCCAAGGTGTCATGACTGAAGTGTTGCGTGGTTTGGATTGCAAAGTTTGGGTCGATGACGTTTTCTTTTTCGCAGACACCGAAGAAGCTCTTCTGCAGCTGCTTGATGACATTCTTGAACGCCTGGAGAATGTTGGACTGTTTGTCGCCGCCCACAAGTGTACCTTCTTCTCTCGTGAACTGGTCTGGTGTGGTAAGGTGTATTCCAATGGTGTCGTGTCCCATGACCCCGCTCGAGTGCAAGGTTTAAGTGAAATGCGTCGTCCCGAAAACGCTGGAGAACTAATGCAATTCTTGCAGGCTGTCAACTGGTTGCGTACATCGTTACCACGTTTAGCGGAAACGGTAGCACCGTTACGTGATTTTTTGGAGGAGCTCCTTGTTGGGGCTACACGTCGGACTAAGCGAGTGGCGCGCAATCGTGTCATCAAGGATACCGCGTGGACGGAGGATCGGGTGCGGGCGTGGAATGCCGCACGGGGTTTGGTGGCGCAAGCAGTGCCGCTTCATCATCCTCGTCCCGGGTGCGTTGTTTTGATGTTTCCTGACGCTTCTGATTTCCATTGGGGTAGTTTTCTCACCCAAGTGCCTGAACACGAATTTCGCAGTGGATTGGCGTTGGAAAGCATGTCTCACGAGCCTCTCGGATTTCTGAGTGGTTCGTTCACAGGTTCGCAGTTGCGCTGGGCGACTGTCGACAAAGAAGGTTTTGCGATCGTTAATACGTTCCGGAGGCTCGAATACCTGCTTTGGGGTGGTGTTCATATCTTTACTGATCATCGAAACTTGCAGTACATTTTCAATCCGGAGAAGTGTGTCACGACGGTCACAAAGACCATGGCACAACGCCTAGAGAATTGGAAGGGTGTTTTAGGACAATACCGCTATGCAATCGAACACATCCCTGGCGATCGAAACTGTTGGGGGGATCTGTTGTCTCGTTGGGTCAAAGTTCCTACGGTGCCTGTTCGTTCGGTCGTGTCGAGTGAACTCGCTTTGGGGGTGCTGTAGCCAAAAGATACCAAGCCGTGGAGGTTTCAGTGTAATCGCATGTGTGAGTGGAGCAGTGGCCGGGGATCCTGTGTGATGTCCCCTAGCCACCTGGCTCGTGGTCCGATGAGGATCACTCCGTGATAATACAAGCTCTAAGAACAAGACTTACTGAGTGCGAGGCCAGCGAGACTGGTGGAGTCCCTCGCTGGAAGCCCTCTTGCTGATATCATCTGGCAGAGGCCATACACCGTAGTATCGACGCGACCTCGATATTGGGGTATGTCAATGGTTTACTACCATTGGGGGTCTCGGTCGTCCGAGACTGCGTTTGTTAGAGCCCCGGCCAGTCGGCTGGGGGGGGGGAACTCCCGGGTACTGGCAGTACGATAGGCAACGAGAGTCAGCGGCCGGTGTCGCGGCTCTCGTACCACGCCAGTGGATTTCCCCCCCGACGTCGCAGAGAATAATAATAACATGACAATTCGAAGGATACACAACAAAATATTTTTTCCCACGGCGGGACGGGACGGCAATTTTCTTTTCTTCGGCGGGGCGGGACGATAAATATATTTTCTTCTTTCCCCCGCCGCAAGGTCGGCGCGGTTGTACGTGAAAAATTTCCCACACACTTTTTCGCTTCCGCGAAGGGAGCCGTCCCGACGCAGACGTTTTCTTCTCGACCCGCGCAGCCCAAGCCCCGAGAAGTGCTGCCACCACACGGGCGACGTTTTCTGATTTCTTCCACCCCTGCCCCAGGCACTGTTGTTGCGTTGCCAGCTCATCATGGTGGCTGTTCTGATGGTTGCGCTTGCGCTGTGTTACTGGTGCGGTTGTGGAGGTGGAGGTGGTGGCGGCGGCGGCGGTGTTTCTAGTGTTGTTGTTGGTCGATCGACCCCCGCCCGTGAGATAGGCATCCATGGCGTCCGTGCCGGTCGCACCAAAGACGTTAGGAGACAGCACTTTCACCCCTTGACAGACAGCAACTTTGCATTGACATGATTTGACTGAGACCAAACCACTAGGTTTTTACGTAAAACACTTGGCCCTACATCCTTGACAGCGCACGTTTTGCGTCCCGCTTGATGACATGTCTCCTGAAATCTTTTTGGGCCACACCAGTGCTTGGTGTTGTGTGGTGATACTCTTCCTTCAGTTGCTAGTGGAAAAAATATGGAGGAGTGTCAAGAGATTAAAAAAAAAAAAATGAAAACAAAAAACAACACCACCGCCAGGTAGGTATACACAAAGTCTTGCAGCTTGGTATCAATAGTAATTTTCATTCTTTTCGTAGATGGTAATATTTGTACTTGCCTTCATTTGAAAGTATATAAAAACAAATCAGCAACCACAGCTGTGCTGATCAACACCACCAGCACAGCTATTTCTGCAAAAAAAAAAGATGTAATAATTGTGGTGCGCAGCAATTTCATCCCACTGGCCACGGAGTAGGTCTTATATGAGATGAAGACTATGGCCTCTGCCAGATGATATCAGCAAGAGGGCTTCCAGCGAGGGACTCCACCAGTCTCGCTGGCCTCGCACTCAGTAAGTCTTGTTCTTAGAGCTTGTATTATCACGGAGTGATCCTCATCGGACCACGAGCCAGGTGGCTAGGGGACATCACACAGGATCCCCGGCCACTGCTCCACTCACACATGCGATTACACTGAAACCTCCACGGCTTGGTATCTTTTGGCTACAGCACCCCCAAAGCGAGTTCACTCGACGCGAACGAGCTTGACAAAACCAAAAAACCAAGACGAAATCGCATGCGGCAAATCACAAATCAATGCTGAACTCTGAAGCAATTTTAATCTTGAGCGCACGGGTCATCCGTAATTTGCGCAATTCCTTCACGACGAATTCAGGCGCAGCAGAATAAATCGACCGCAAAGACTCCCACGTGCGCTCCTCTGCTTCGAAACCATCCCAATCGACCAAGACAATCACCTCGTTGGCATCATCTTCGGCCACATGCACCAAAGCATTCATGCGGCATTCACCCTGCGCAAAGGAATGTTGGAAAACATCCTTCAGATCAGCGGTGACGTTCAACGTCGCATCCGCATAAAATCGTAAACGAGCCACGTGAGCTTGATGCACCTTCCCAGAAACGATGTTCTGAACTGAGTACACATGATCATGATCAGCTGCTACCACACGCCACGGACCAGTCCATGTGGACAACAATTTCGGTGTGACACCCTGCCGACGAACACGAGCATACAACACGAAATCACCAACCGCAAATTTTGGCAACACCACCTGGCCCTGAGCCTGTTTACGTTTGTTGTCGCGAGACACGGCAACAGCTGCGCGAATATCGGCGCAAAATCTCTCCTGCTCTGCAACGACTTCACGGACGTTCGCACGCAACAAGTCAGCATTCATCACGTCAACATTCCACCTGCCATCAGACTCAGAAACGAGCGCCGAGAAATCGGTACGCGGAGCACGCCCAAACATCACGCTGTACGGAGTGCTTCGGTAACGTTCACGAAACGAAGTGTTCAAGGCCCACTGAGCGGCCGGCAAAACATCAACCCACTCCGAAACCTGACGACGCTGTTCTGACAGAATGGAACGCAGAGCACGTACCACCTCTTTTACCATGCGTTCACACGTACCGTTCGACCACGGCGTGTAAGCGACAGCAAAACGATGTTCGATGTGCAACGCGTCGCTCAACAAAGCAAGCACCCTGTTCTTGAAATGCGTGGCGGTATCACTCACCCACACACGCGGCACCCCCAAAGTCTTACACCAGGCTAGCAAATGCTTCGCTGTGACCTCGGCTGTACAAGCCTCGGCCGGTTCCAACGCCACGTAGTTGGACAAATCATCCATGATGACCAAAACATATCGGAAACCATCCTCATCAGGCAGGCCATCGCTACCTTCGGGCCCGCTGTGGCCAACATACAAAAAATCAAAGTGCACCACTTCTCCCGGAGCGGTACCATGCACCGTGTCTCCGTAGGGACGAGGAATGAGTGCACCTGCACGCGTGTCTACACAGTGCAAACACTGGCGAACGAATTCGCGAACCTGAGAATCCATGTGAGGCCAAACACAATATTCCTTCAGGCGAAACAAAGTCGGCGCCACACCACGGTGACCAGCCGAGCGCATGTGCGCGCACACCATCAAACGAGTTTGAAGAGCAAGATCATCCGGCGGAATCCACAAGACGTCACGCACCCCAACACGCACACGAAACAAACCATCATCGGCCAAGGTAGCTTGACCGAAGGTTGTCGAAAATTCATGAACACCAACGCCGATACGAGCGACAGACCTTTGTTGCGAGGCACGAATCACATCCAATGCGGGAAGCGAATCGTCAGCATTACATGGGCTGTGCACGGCAACCGAACGAACAGGCACCGTAGGAACTTTGACCCAACGAGACAACAGATCCCCCCAACAGTTTCGATCGCCAGGGATGTGTTCGATTGCATAGCGGTATTGTCCTAAAACACCCTTCCAATTCTCTAGGCGTTGTGCCATGGTCTTTGTGACCGTCGTGACACACTTCTCCGGATTGAAAATGTACTGCAAGTTTCGATGATCAGTAAAGATATGAACACCACCCCAAAGCAGGTATTCGAGCCTCCGGAACGTATTAACGATCGCAAAACCTTCTTTGTCGACAGTCGTCGCCCAGCGCAACTGCGAACCTGTGAACGAACCACTCAGAAATCCGAGAGGCTCGTGAGACATGCTTTCCAACGCCAATCCACTGCGAAATTCGTGTTCAGGCACTTGGGTGAGAAAACTACCCCAATGGAAATCAGAAGCGTCAGGAAACATCAAAACAACGCACCCGGGACGAGGATGATGAAGCGGCACTGCTTGCGCCACCAAACCCCGTGCGGCATTCCACGCCCGCACCCGATCCTCCGTCCACGCGGTATCCTTGATGACACGATTGCGCGCCACTCGCTTAGTCCGACGTGTAGCCCCAACAAGGAGCTCCTCCAAAAAATCACGTAACGGTGCTACCGTTTCCGCTAAACGTGGTAACGATGTACGCAACCAGTTGACAGCCTGCAAGAATTGCATTAGTTCTCCAGCGTTTTCGGGACGACGCATTTCACTTAAACCTTGCACTCGAGCGGGGTCATGGGACACGACACCATTGGAATACACCTTACCACACCAGACCAGTTCACGAGAGAAGAAGGTACACTTGTGGGCGGCGACAAACAGTCCAACATTCTCCAGGCGTTCAAGAATGTCATCAAGCAGCTGCAGAAGAGCTTCTTCGGTGTCTGCGAAAAAGAAAACGTCATCGACCCAAACTTTGCAATCCAAACCACGCAACACTTCAGTCATGACACCTTGGAAATAAGAAGTCGCATTCAAAACACCTTGGGGAACACGGGTAGGCGTGAACAAACCGTCGCTTGTCGCCATGGTGAAGACGTCTTGCGCCTCCGGAGCCAAAGGCATCTGCCAGTACCCTTGAAGTAGGTCCAGCTTGCCGAAGAAACGCGCCCCCAGCAGATCTCCCATGTCTTCATGGTTGGGCATGACGCCCGGGGACTTCTCCACCTGTGCGTTCACCGCCGAGTAGTCGCTCACCAAACGGAAAGAGTCCTTCTTGGGCACCGCCATCGCCGGACTCGCCCACACCGCCTGGATGTTGTGGTAGACAAAGCCAAAAAAACACCAAAGCAGCAATGCACTTCGAGAGCCAGTCCCTTTTCGTCGGTTCGTACCGACGTGGCGTTGCCTTGACAGGCTTCGCCTGTTGCTTCAGCTGCACTCGCATCGGCTCCACTTGCGCTGGCGGATCACCACACAGCGCACGGCGAAAAGCACCCACGCGACGAGCCAAAATTTCGCGCAAACGGGTTGCTCCGCCGACGCTTAATCCACTCTGCTCTGCCTGCTGCACGCTGTCCTCCAACGCCCGTTCTCGGGCCGTCCGCTCCTCCTCCGGATCCATGAACATGTCTGGCCCCCGGTCGACCAAATGTTCCACCGCCTTGTCCTCCGGAGCATCCACCGTAGCCTCGGTCTGAAAAGCACGCACGGAAACCGTCACTCTGCGCGCCGCAAGGTAACTCGGAGTCTCCACACCGGTCGATACCGGCACTGCGCGAGGGCGAAGCTTCTCCAGAGCTTCACGGTAGACGTCGATGCCAAGAGCTTTCATGGTAGCCATGCCAAACAGAACGACGTTATCTGTACCAGGCATGACCGCGAAAGTGATGGGCTCCAATTTCACCGCTCCCCACGGCGTCCGTACACTCACGGCAATCGGCACCGTTTTGTGCGTGACCATCACTGAAACACCCGTAGCGGTTTTCGCCTGCTGCGGGCCATTTTCGAACGGAATTTGCAGATCGGCGCCGCCGAAATGCGAAGACAGCTGCTGAAGTAAGCCGACACCGATGGACGTGAGCGCCGACCCCGAATCAAGGATCACACGCGCCATCAGCGAACCAACCGACCCTGGCAAAGAGAGATCAGCGCGTAAACACTCAGCGCTGCGATCGACAGGCACTTCACCTGCCGTTGAACTCTGGTCGGTACCAAGAGTCACCTGACGCCATGGCTGCCCTCCTACAGCCGGCGCCGAAGAAATAGAATCGGCGGTCCACCCCGACCAAGACGTCGAATATACAGACGGTTCCGGCGCTACCGCCCCTGCAGCAGCACCAGACACTGACTCCGCCCGCTCGGTGGATGGCGAAGTTCTCGCTCCAGCAGCACCCACCGATGTTCCAGCTCCTCCAACGTATACAGCTCGGCCGGCAACAGACGAACCAGATCCCGACCCAGCGGCTCCTGCCGCTGGCGCACCAGAAGTTGAAGAAGCAACAGCAGAAGTTCCACCGCCCGCTGTCAATTGATTGCCACCACGGCCACCGCGCCCGCGTCCATGGTTGAATCTGCCCCGGCCGCCATTGCGGCCCCCGCGATACCCTGACGACCCGCGCCCACCACTGCTGGGAGCTGTGCCGCCACCGCGAGCTTTTGGGCAATCAGAAACATAATGGTTGGGATCACCACACTCGAAACAGACGCGAACAAACGACTTTTTCGCGGACTGCTGCTGTTTCGGTTTCTGCTGCTGTTGGCGTCGCGGTTCAGCTGCCCCTGCAGCATCTTTCCGACCATACGCCTCGATGAATTTCCACTGTTCTGCAGCAGAAAAAATTTGGTCCATGACCAATGCCGGGTCCTTCTTCCACCCTGCAGCGTACGTGAGCTGACCTTTTACGTACTTTTTGAACTCGGACGGCCATAAGCCATCCACCAACGCCATGCTCACAAATTCCGCCGGTCCGGGCAACCACGAACGGTCCTGCGCGCGGTACATGGCATGCACCGCGTGATTCTCCGCAAAATACTTTTCCATAGCGGAGTTTTACCATCATCGCGCGGTCTTTGACGGATGTTTCACCGCCCTGCTTTTCATCGCGCCTCATTGAGAGAACGCGACGCAAGTCCGCTGCCGCCCGCGAGGTGTCAAATCTGTTGCTGGTGGTTGTGTAACCAGCGTGCTGCCTAACAGCGTCCAACAACTCCGAGGCGGTCATCGTAGTCTGATGCTTGTAAAATCCCTCAAAACACCGATGAATGTAATTGGGGATAAGCTGGCCCATGCTCACTTTGGAGTGCTGAACCACCCCCTGAGCGTTGGCGAGCTGCAGCCGTTCCTCATAATCGAGGTACGCTGCGTAAAAAACACGAGAGGCCTGCTCGGTCCACACCTCTCCGTATTTCGGTGGAGTCAGAGACTCCCCTACCACCAGCGGCGTGCTTGCCGTGTGCGCCATAATCCACAGCAGTCCACCTGGACTCTACTGTAATAACGGAGAAACTGCCGCCTGACCTGTGCGTCCTCCAGCTCCCGGAGCGTCCTCCCCTGCTGTGCGCTTCAAGCCGTTTCGATCCGTCCAACGGGCCAACTGCCTTCCCAGCTGTGACCCAATACTCCGCAGCCGAAAACTCCTCCAACAGAAGTTCCGCGAATATCTAGATATTATGGCCTCTGCCAGATGATATCAGCAAGAGGGCTTCCAGCGAGGGACTCCACCAGTCTCGCTGGCCTCGCACTCAGTAAGTCTTGTTCTTAGAGCTTGTATTATCACGGAGTGATCCTCATCGGACCACGAGCCAGGTGGCTAGGGGACATCACACAGGATCCCCGGCCACTGCTCCACTCACACATGCGATTACACTGAAACCTCCACGGCTTGGTATCTTTTGGCTACAAGACGATGAAAATACGTCATCTGTGAGTTCGACTTGTTCATAATTGAATAATACGTATTGATAGTTGATACCCAATATTTTCGCAAGCTGGGTAACACGCCTACTACTATTCTATACTTATTTCATTTATAGATGGGAGATGTGCACAATTTATGATAACACATGTATTTACATAGGAATTACTATTGAAGTTCGGTACAACTCGAAATTTCTTGATTAATTCGCAATTCGTGGTGGAAATGGATGGTAACAGACGACCACGAATGAATGTTTCTTGTACGGGAAGAGGCAAGTTATGTCCGCCGGAAGCGGTGTCACGACGGGACGGAACGATAATTTCCTACGTGAGAGATTTTATCGGCGGGACTGGACGGTAATTTTTCGGTATCACGGCGGGACGGGACGGTAATTTGTCGGTGTCACGGCGGGACGGGAGATATTTTATCGCCGGGACGGGACGGCAAGTGACGACGGTCAGGGATTTTGTCGGCGGGACGGAACGGCGGGACCATTTTGACGGTGGTTTTACCGTCCCGTTCCGTCCCGTCCCGCCGTTACCGCCGTTGCCGTCCCGCCGAAATTTCCGCGATAAGTCTTGCAAAAAAATCATATCCAGCTGCTATTTATTAGGTATGGCGGTTGGCGTGTGTACCAGCTCCTAGACTCGATTGCCGATGGCCGGTCAACACACAGTCAAAATAAATGTTCGAGGCAAACGTATAGCCACTGTTAGGTGACTTGTACGTGAAGCTTCAATAGAAGAGAAGAAGAAGATGGTGTGGTGACCCCAAGCCACAGTGTTGATTCATTTGCTCAGCTGGAAGCTGATGATGGTGAGCAAAAGTAGAGTGAGCTCAAAGGAGAGCGGTGCGCGTGTGCGCTCACGGCTCGGAAAAAAGGACGACCCTTACAATTCGTTAAAAAACCAAAATAGGGAAAATACCCTTGAATTAAGATCAATATATAAAACAACACGGAGACCCGCAGTTCTACTGCTAAAAACTATATGACTTGGGGTACGTACTCATGACCCTCTTGTAGCCTATGTTGTTACTTCAACTACAACTAAAACTACGTTACTGGTCCCGGCGGGATACCGAAGATACCCTGTCCATTATTTACCAGTGCGCACGCACCAGGTACTGCTGTACACGTGCTGCTGTAGATTCTGTACGTACGTAATACAGTAGATCCACGATGCTGCTTGGTGTTGAGAACTATTATGCAATGTGTACGAGTATACAGCAGCAGCAGTCCTACAATATCTACTGCTGTGCGAAGGCGTCTGGAATCCAGCCTAAAAAATTCAGCACGAAATGTTGGGAATCGCGAAGTATTGTATATACGTCTACATAATTCCTTCTGGTGTTGCTGCAGCCGTGCAAGTGCTTGCTGTGCACGCCGCCACTGCCGCCACCATCGCTGCCGCCGCTACTGGGGTCGCGCCGCCGACGCGTCACCTCAGCTGCCAATGCTGCTGCTGCTACTGCTGTGCTCCTGCGATAGTAACATAGCGGTATCTCTTCTCTGTGGTTTTAAAAAATGACGTTGATGCTGTGCTTCGCGATGCAAGCTGATTATTGACGCGTGCTATGGTAGGGGTAGCACGTTGATTTCCTGAGGGCCCTATTCAAGTACATAATAGTCTGATGTTGAGAAAAAATCAAGGGGCTACCCGACGAATAACCTCATTTCTAGGTACAAAACAAGCTGTCGTGTCTAAATGAACAGGTGTTTTATAGCTCCTCAGTTCAGGCGCTCGGTCAGTCCCAGAGATAATTTTGGCCCAAAAGTGCTATTAGTAGCCCCATCATTGCACGTGTCAATTATTTTTTCGATACGACCCGTGATTTTGTTCTTGTGATGCGGATGGAATTTCGGCGATTCGTTCGTCGAGAACACACTCGAAATAATGCCGGAATGATCTAACACCAATCGCCACAAAAATGGAACGGCAGAATAAGGGAGACACAGGTGCGAATAGCGGCACAGCTGGAATGACGAATCTCCACTTCGTAGCGGCCGTCTAAACAAGCTCCATCATCAGCGGTTCGTAAAGGAGAAGCAGTTGTTCATCGTATCCCGGCGCACACGTGTGTATCCCTTCTATTTGTTTCAAGAGCGTTAATGCTCCTTTGAACGGGAAACCACTCTACCTTCTGTCCGAAGTCCAACCCCAACGCGGTATCTCGACATACCTGGTAGAAGTTTACCTACTCAATATATAGGCACGTCAGACAACATCACTATGACTGCTCCTACTGCTTGCGGCGTAGTTCATCTGCATGACAGGCCACCATTTCCGGCAAAGAGAGTGCTCGAGTAGCGTCCGACCGAGCCTGCACTCCCAATCTATCCCGGAGTCCTGAGTCATTGGCCAACGCCTCGAGAGCATCTGCCAGCGCCTTTGGCGTGGGCTCCGCCACTATCATCCCGTTCTCCAAGTGCTGAACCAGCTCCCCCGTGCCTCCAAAACCAAATGTCACCAACGGAACTCCCAGCAGCATGGCCTCCGGGCCCACCATCCCGAATGTTTCTGGACTGATCGAGGGTACAACGAGAGCAGTCGCCCGCTGCACCTCACACGGGATGTCGTCGACCGGGAGGAAACCCTTGAAGCCAACGCTTGCGTTCAGGTCCCGCGCGAGTGTTTCCATTTGGCCTAGAAGGGAGCCCCTTCCTACGATGACCCCCTGAGTACGTCTTCCCCGCTTCTTCCCGTTCGCTCGCCTTCTCCTCTGCAGAACGGACATTGCACGAACGAACATTCCCGGCGTTTTGTAAGACTCGAGCTGACCCACCATGATGAACGTCGCCGGTTGGATTTCGTCGTTGCCGCTGCCCTCAGTTTCCACGTGAGGAAATGTCAGTGCATCATCGGTGCTACCTCGTGGGGGATCCATGCTTAGGTTTGACCCCTCGACAATACTACCGCAGGATTCCGCCGCTTTCAGGATCCTTGCTGCGTCCATTACCGGGTGACAAACTTTCACTGGCAGCCCTCCAGCATTTCGGGTGACCGCTGGGTTGTGCGCGACGTAGTGCGACGGCCCGATGAACGACGTGGCGCCCGAGAATAGCGGCGACAAGTAACCGCCGGTAATAGCTCCCAGGTTCACCATGCGGATGTTCAAGCCGGCTATTCGTGCTACGTGTAGAAGGAATGCGTCGGCGTCTAGTCCCCCGTTTGTCATCACCAGTGCGTCGAAGCCCTTGAGATAGCGGTAGACCCCCCCCAGCGCTGGCGCCAGGTCGGGATAGTCTGAAACGACGCCTTCCCAAGTCGTTGCTTTAGAGAAAACGGAGTAGAGGAACGAAGACATTGTACCACTTTCCCGTACAGCTGCATGACACATCTGCAAAGCGATGAATGCAGGGTTGGAAGAAGCTCAAAAATCGCAGGACGTTGTTGTTACCTCTAATTCATCCGCCGCCTAATCTCGCCTAAACACCCGGCGTTGTGAGATCTTCAGTACGTTTGAAACAAGGGGCCATCATCATATTCAGTGCAGCGAACTTATTCAGCGCCAGCTATCTGGAAACCCTAAGTGCTCCAGAGGATCACAGAATACTATCGCAGGCGGGATGACGATTTTTTCTCTCAGAATATCTTCATGTGAATAGCACGATACCACACCTAAAATGTGATTGTGACATATATTGCACAACGCCAAGGACGAACAACTCCAAACACTGGGCAGAGCCAATATAGACATACTTGTACCTGGTGCCCGGCAGGCTATGCTGTACATTACAGATCAAATATACCGCATTTCAAGAGATGTTGGGCAGATCCCCAGTCTAGGAGGCCCGTCAAGCATCAAAACAATCTAGGCCCGACAGGACTCCCGTCTACCGTACGTACGTAGCTTGGGCTGTTGCTACATTAGTGGATCGTGACTTTCACACCCTTGTGTTTCTGCTGCTCAGAGCCACTCGGCCGAACGACCGAACCCTATTCAGTTGCGGTCTTGAAGCCTTCATGCCTGTTGTCTTCGAATTATGCAACGCCGTGAAACATATTGTTACGGTGCGCCAACACAATAATTTCAAATCTATACCAAATGTTTCGAGTGAAGCACGTAGTAACCTCGCCCGTAATGGCCTGAACATGAGGGTAGTGAAAGGGGGGGGGGGGGGGGGGGTAGCCCCGTTACCGTAACACCACCCGCCGTCGGCTCGCCGATCTTTCAAGGTTGCGTGGTTTCGTTCGTTCACTCACCTCCTCCGAAACATTGACACACATGCGTTTTACTTCGCCCACCTCGCTCGTAAAAATATCTTGCATGGGTAGATCGCCGGCTGCACACAGTACGAAAGAAGGGGCGGGCGTGTCGGCAATCGGTTGCCGTGAAGAGCTCAAAACAGTTGAAAGTAGCCATTTAGTTTTTGAGAGCGAGTTGTCGTTTGGTGCTTCTTCGGAAATGGCTGGGAAGGAGAACTTGGCCCTAGCGGCTGGAGGTAGTAGGGTGAGGAGGAAGAGAACAGGGAGATGCCTCTAATTTTCGTAGTCGTTGTTGGTCTTTTTTTGGAAACACCGTTTCATGCTTTGGCTTTTCGTGGTCTGGATTTTTTGTCACTCCTTACCGTGAGTAGGTAGTTCATCGTGTTTTTAGTTGTTGATACTCTCGCTGTACACATTATTGAATGGAAAAGGACAACAGATAACTCAACGAAAGGTGACATGCAACATTTCGCACCCTGGTCTTGAAGATGTTCGTCCTGAAAAGAGACGCGTGCTACGGCAAGGATAGCACGTTTCGGCCAAATAATTCACATCTCGGACGGATCATGACCTACTGTAGATAATCTAGCAGTTCTTCACCTGCTGAGGTGAGAGGCTACGCAGGATCTGCGTATATAGTACAGATCCGATCCAGGAAACATGTGCTATATCATGCAAAATACATTAACGGAGAAGAGTGAACTGTATGTGTCATGTCACAGTGTTTTGGTGACTCGCTTTGGCGAGAAATTGGTCTTCGGGAGTCGTATGTTGGTGATAGCGAAGTTACAGTGCTGTGGTGGCTCGCTTTGACGAGAACATGGTTTTCGGGAGTCGTGTTTTTGTGGGAGCGAAGTTACAGTGTTTTGGTGGCTTCCTTAGGCGATAAATTGGTTTTCGGGAGTCTTGCGGGAGCGAAGTCACCGTGTTAGGATGGCTCGGCCAGGCGATAAATAGTTTTTCGGAACTCGTGTGTGGTGCGGTTGAAGTCACAGTTGTTTGTATCCCCACGACGAGGAGTGTCGTCTCCGCCGGGATTATTGTCCGCTGCTTTGTGTCGCTGTCGTGTGTAGTCGACGATGTCGTCCGTTCAGCAGGGGGCAGCAATAGCTCGAAGTGGCCCGACCTTCCAGAAGCCCATTCGTAGAAGTTGGGATCTTGGGGGCAGCTTGAGTTGAAGAAATACACATTTATTGTCTTCGTAGAACCGATCGGGGCGTGGATGGGTGGAAATCTCGCCTGCACATAGAAGACGAGACAGGAACGTAGCAAGTAGCACGGTGTGCAAGGCCCATTAAGTCTACGATGAGTGAATCGCCCGCAAAACCTTGAAATATATGTGTGCTACGAAGAAAGACAGCCACACCTCCCACGGATGTGGTACTGACACCCCTCGTGACATCGTTGGAGTATATTTTACAAAATTTACGTCTAGTACATGCGAACTCTGAGAAGGAAGATGTAATGCCTAGTCTACACACGAACCTGATATTCAAGGTGGACGACGACGGGAACTGGCAACTGCGGATGTTGAACCCACACGACGATGTCGGTAGTGATGGCTTCAGCGACAGCACCCATCACAGTACGGGTCATGTACTGGTAGTCTTTCAAGGAGGCACCCTGAAGCTACACGTCGAACACCGATCACAGTTTCTTGTTGCTGTATTCATCTGAAATATCGAAGCCCATAGTACGAGCCCTTGCCCCCTCCAAAGATGAAGCAGGCGACATTCAGGCTGGTTGGACATCGCGCTAAGGTGGGCAATAGTCTTGACACGGCCTACGATGACGTGGTTGACCATGGCATTAGCGATGCTGTCTTTAAGCCGTCGAACATTTTAGATAGTGTACGCGAATTGGGTAGCCTGCAGGTACAACACGTTGGAGCATCAACAGCAACGGTTAGTACATCACCACCCCTGCTGTATTGCTTGAATGGTGTAAGACAATATGCGGCTCAGACAGTATGTGGAGCGGTACAACAGCAGAACTCAGAAGTTGAAGAATAGTATTACTAGAAGACTTCCAATACTATACGAGTACTCGCTACGTACAAGAAGGAAGGGATTGTGTGGCACGCGTACGAATACCCGTAACTCGTGCTCTGATGTTTTAGAGGTACCTCGTATAAAGGATCAAAATTGAATGGAAGGCGATTATACGAGTACCTGTACCTCGTGTGCTTGCGATATGTCTAGGTACGTAGGGAAGTCCACTTTGATCACACGAGTACTTGTATCTCGTACTTGGGACTCAAGCACTTGAGGTTGCTTAGTGGAGAAGTACTCGTACCTGAGGTACTCGTGCTTTGGTTGCCATGTAAAACGCATGTGGTCGAGAAATGTATACACCGTTGAAGATTTTGAGTGTTAAAATTTCTCATGTCAAGAGTACAGCACAGTATCCTCAGACTAACATACCTCGTTGGCGTTCAGCTTCCTCCCTTTGAGAATCGAATAGAAGCCACGGTTGCCATCTCCTTGGCACTGAACCTTCTCTGCGCTATCAGCACGTATAATAATGCGGGAAGCTGTACACCTAATCTGGATGTCCTGCTGTTGCCCTCGTGAGGTGATCGGACGTACCAGGACGCCCAGATGATCAATGCCAGACATCCAGTGCTGATACCGGTCTTCGTTCAGGCACATGCGGTAGTCAAGCCTATTGATAGCCTAAACGTTGAACCCTCCAAAGACTTCTGACTGATGGCGGGAGAGGAGAGCATCAGCCAGGTACCCCCCACCGAATTGGCGTCGAGGGAGTACAGCACCAGCGAACGCAGTACAAGCCGCGGTAGTCGCAGACGAAGGAAGAAAAAATATCAATTCCCGAGGTCGAGGTTTCCATAAACTTGTAAAGTGGAAGCGCGAAGGGTACCGTAAATTCATCCCCGGGGTACAAATAAATGTAGGTTTTCGCAGGAAGCTGGCGTTGGTGAGGTGGGTTGAATTCGAGTAACGGAATACTTTGAATTAGGGCGACGCACAAGTTTGCGACGCACGCGTCTAGTCTCCAGTCCGCGTAAGACAGCGGAGGCAACGAGCTACGAGCACGTCGGAGCGGACAAGGAGAGAGCTGGCTCGTTCTGTCGCAGCTGGTGGTACCGTGGTATCATAACCTTTGCGTGGTAGAAGACAGCGAGACCAATTTGATCGATCGACTTTCCCCGACTGCAACATTGCGGCTCGCCCATGGGCGACAGCGTTGACTTGGTCGGTGGTCTCATCGATGTCCGCGGCGGTGGCGCAGCCGCCGGGGGGGGAGACGCGGCCGCCCTGCCAGTAGGTGAAGCTGTCGTGGCCCCTCCCCCCGACGAGCTCGCGGCTGGGGGCGTCGGCAGTCCTGGGGTGGTCCCCGGAAACAGTAGGCGCGATCCATCCCGGCCCAGCTCTCCCCGCGGGTCTCGACGCCGTCCTTCAGCATCTGCAGGCCATAACGGCGGGGCAGGACGTCCTCGGGGCCCGTATCTCCCACATCGAGCAGGTACAAGCTCAGCAGCAGGCACAGCTGCAGCAGCCAGAGCTGATCCCCCACCCAGCCCACCACGGCTTCCAACCCGCGGGGCATACTCGCGGGAGGGTAGCCTCTACTGGGAGGGGATGGGTTGATCGCCGCTCGACCCCTCCCCCCGCCCCAAGGCCCCAGCGAGCAGCTCGCGCTCAGCGCAGCTTTCAAAGCCCACAGCAACGTCATGGCTGACCTGTGGGGCCCTGGGAGAGAAAAAAGTTCTACGTGGAACGTGGTTGCTCCACGTGTACGAGAGGATGTCCCACGGCCTCGTATGTCACGTCCTGACGACGGTCGCCGGGGCATCGGACGACGCGGTGGAGCAGCTGCGCTCTTTGTCGGGCTTCCTGGTGCATGATTTGTTCCCACCCGCACCGGCGGGGGGGGGTCCCAACGGGTATGTCAGCCGAGATCCACTTCGGCACCTTCATCGCCGCATTCTTGGCCGTCCTCGAGTACGGCATGGAGGACGCTCCGGTGATGTGGGTGCACACCGTCGGGAGCGTGCGGGATGCGCTCGGGCAGGTCCAGGGAGAACGCTGGGCGTATCTGCACTTTCATCGCCTGGTCCTTGCCCCGTACAACGCGCAGGTGGGAGACGTGCTCGTACAGGCCATCAGCGCGGACCTCAAGGACGCCATGTACAAGCTTGCCGTTGACGCAGCAGTCGTGCGGAGGCATGACCCCCTCGTGTCACCTCCGCCGGGCAGCGGTCTTGTCTTCCTGCCTCTCGCCTTCAAGCAGCTACGGGCGCTCGTGGAGAACGGCAACCACGCGACCGCAAAGAGTGGGGGGGGGGGGGAAAGCGAAATACCCCCCCCGGTGCCAATGGACTGAAGGCAACCGTCGCGAAGGGCGGGACGGGTTCCAGGGGGGCGGGGGGGACCCCCTCCAAGTCGTGGCCCGCTACCCTCGGTAACCTGCCCACCAACGCATGTCGCTACGCGTGGAACGGCGACGCCTGCCCGAGGCCCGCCTGTCCGTTCGATCATCACCAGATCTCCCCATCAAGCCGCTGGGGGGGGAAGGCCAGGCGCGAAACATGTTCCTCCCCCCTCCCCCGCCCCCTCCCCCCGCCCCAGTAGCCACAGGCCCCCGGCACCGGGGGAAGCGGCGTAGCCGGGGGGGGCGGGGAACAGCCGCCGAGCGTCGCGCGGTTCAGCAGGAGTTACACCGGGGGCGGGAATGGTGCGGCCCCTTCGGGAGCCGAAGCGGCCAGGGGCGGGGGCGGCAACTGACAATACGGGCTCTGCCGCCAGGCAGGGCCGACCACGAGGGGGGAGGGGGGGGGCAGGAGGAGCAACCGAGTTTTTCGCTGACGCCTCGAGGTCCGTGGAACTTCATCGCGTTCCCAGACCCGCATCGGTTTCGCCGGTTTTGTTTCACGGTGAGTGTCTGGTACAAAACAGCCTGGTGTGAATACAAATTACGCAGCGCAGAGAGTGATTGTGTGCCACGAACGGGTCGGTGGTAAGAAAAGGAGGACAGCAGCGCTGGCGGGTTCGTACTGCAGTGTCAGTGCGCCGCAGACCCGGGTAGGTCGATCCACACGCCGTCCATGCCAAATCGTTGCTCCCCCTCCCTCCCCTCGCTCGAGCACTCGGACGGGTTGTTTCGTGGTGGTAGCAGGATGAACACGAGTGTGCGCGCAACAGACAACCGCTAGGGCCAGGCTTCCCTTTTGCCTCTTGGACATGACAACCGCGCATAATCTACAGCTGCCCGAGGGCGAGGGCTTGGCCTCCCCAGGGCTCGGTTCCCCCTCCCGCGCGTGTCGGCCCTGCCGAACCACGGCAGGCTCATACAACCGTCGCCAGTGCACAAGCGCTAGGTTTCCCCGGGGCTAGGTTCCCCCGTCTTGTCAACAGAACGAGGTTTCACAGCCTGCAGCTGCTTAAGTGCGAGGGCTAGGTTCCCCTGGGCTAGGTTCCCCCTCCCGCGAGCGTCGGTTGTGCCGACATCGCGAGAGGCTCATGCAGCTCGGGTGTTTTTTTTTGTTTTCGTTTCCGAGGGCTGGGTTCCCCCCCCCCCCCCCCCCCGTTTAGACGGGACAACAGTTCACAGCCGGCAGTCGCTTGGGTAAGGGGCTGGGTTCCCCAGGGCTAGGTTGTGAGGGACTCATTAAGCCGCCGTGTCCTTGTTTCCAAGGGCTGGGTTCCCTCCTTTCCCCTTTCAGACAGGACAACAGTTCACACCGTACGCGTAGCTGCTTGAGTGCGGGGGCTAGGTTTCCCCTCCCGCAAGCGTCGGCTGTGCCGACATCGCGCGAGGCGCAGTCAGCTTTGGGGTGTTCGTTTCCGAGGGCTGGGTTTCCTCTTTCCCTTTCAGACGGGTCAATAGTTTTCAGCCAGCAGCTGCTCGAGTACGAGGGCCAGGTTCCCTAGGGCTGGGTTCCCCCCTCCCGCGAGTGTACGCCGTGCTGACATCGCGGGGGGCTCATTCAGCTTTAGGTGTGTTTAATTTACAAGAGCTGGGTTCTCTCCTTTTCCCTTTCAGACGAAACAACAGCTCACCGCCCGTAGCTTCTCGAGTGCGAGGGCTAGGTTCCCCAGGGCTAGGTTCCCCCTCCCGCGAGCGTCGGCTGGGCTGACATCGCGCGACGCGGGTGCAGCTGTGGTGGGTTGGTGTTCGAGGGCCGGGTCCCCTCCATTTTTCCCTTCGGACGGGACAACAGGTCACAGCCCGCAGGTACGCGAGTGTGCGAGGGCTAGGTCACCAGAGCTAGGTTCCCCCTCCCGCGCGCGTCGACCGTGCCGACATTGCGAGATACTCATTCAATTTGGGCGGTTTTCGTTCGTGTGTCGAGGGCTGGTTTCCTTTTTTCCCCTTCTGACGGGGCATCCAGTTCGCATTCGGCAGTTGTGCGAGTACGAGGGCTCGGTCCCGCAGGGATCGTTTCCCCCCTCTCGCGCATGTTGCCAGTACGGAACCGCACAAGGCCCATTAAAACGCCGTCTGTGTATTAGGGCTAAGTTCCCCAGGACTAACCCCCCCCCCCCCCCCTATATTATATACCTGGTGTATATATAGGTTAGGTTGGTGTCGGTTGGCGACGACGCTGTAAAAAACACGCCTCTCACTGTGTGAGCTAGACAGCCAGGGTACCCTTTTTTTCTGGGCGGTTACCACGGCTGGCGGTCAAGTTTGATCATTTTTTGTGCGGGGAGAACTTTTTCTCCGCACTTGGGGGATGATCGTATCACAGTGAGGGTATGTGGCGAGGCACCCACGAGGCAGTTACATAGCAAAATCATTGCTGTCTCTGGAAGTGGCCGTACCAGAACTTATATCAATTTATTGATGCTGTCATCCATATGCAAGAAAATCCGCCTCTAAAGCGGTTCTTAGTAGGATGCAGCTCACCCTTCATGCGACTCGCCCAACACCTCACGGCGCTTCGCGCTTGGTGCAAGCAATGTCTGCCTGGTCGGCGAAACCCCGACGCGCTCCGTCACGGCATTGTAGGGATGCGAGGGTCTATGATCATACGATTACGGCCATGCACGATAATGAGTACACCCCCCCCCCCCCCCTGTCGGACGCCAAATTTTAGCACCCTCGCAGCTGCGTAGGTGCGACAACTACGTCCCTTGGGGCTAGGCTCCCCAGGGCTAGGGTCATTGTTTCCTTCAGACAGGAGTGCGTGACGACCTTGCGCGAGGCGCAGTCAGAGAAAAAAACTCCGAGGTAGGGGGGGGCGGTCACGCCTCACTGCATCATGAGTGTGCCCCCATCCAACACACAACAAAACGCAAGAAAGAAAGCGAAACCAGAAAAAACACACACAGAAGGACAGATACCCTCGGTACGGCAGCGGGTCACAACGGTACCGCAGTCGTAGCCAGAGGGCCGTAGTCCACCTTTCACGCGGGTCCACAGTACTGACCCGGCGTAAGGATCATGCACCAGTGACAGTTCGCGCCGTACTCCTCTCATACGAAACGTGGAATGCCAACATGACCCTTACGCGCTCAAACATATTAACATTGCAGGATCGAAACAATGGCCGTCGGAGCCGCGGCAAGGTGAAATGCGCTGGCCACGAGTAGCCAAGCACACCTTCGATCCGGTCGAGTCGCGGACAGGTAGCGGGTCAGCCCGCTCGCGGCTTCCTGATGGGGAGTCGCTTCGTCGACCGTAGACCGAACACATGGTACGGACCTGGCATACAGAAAAATCCAACCTTGGTAAGGAAAACCTCGATGCACGCGTCAAGCAGGAACTGCTGTACAAGCTTGCCGACATTTGCACGGACATGACGAGACACTACCGCGGCGTCGTGGGCGACGTTGCCAGGGCGTTGGGAGGGTCTCTGATATCCCCACCGATAGATACCACTCAAATACAACGGTATTTCGGTGAAACAAAAGGCTTTGGTGCCATTGATAAACTGATCACGAAAGTTTCCAAAGGGGTCCTGGTGCGGGCAGTACCCTACAGACGGGGTTTGGAGCGCGCCCTACAGTATGGTAACCACCGCAGTGCCTTCGAGCACATGTCAGCGATTTGGGACAAGCTTTGTGAAGACGTAAGACGCCAGAAAAGCCTCGTTATTAAGAAAGCAGCCGCGCACGAAATCCCGAACCTACGGGTGTCATCGCTGGGAGCAGTCGTCACACGCAAGGTTCGGATAACTAACGAGTTCTCCTTCGAGACGCAGAACAGCAAGAGGAAGGGAGGATTGAATGCGAACACTGACTCGGACAGCGTGTCTGCGTGCATGCGCGCAGAACCCCTTCCCCAAATTCCTCGCGGAATTAGTCAGTCTGCGAAAGAAATACCCGACCAAGCGTGTTTTGATGAACAAACCCGACGTGTCTGATGCCTTTCGCAACGTTAGAATAAACCCCTACGAGGCCCACAATTTCTCCTACACGGTAGGGGAAATAGTGGTCATCGATTTCCGTTTGACGTTCGGCTGGTCAGCGCCCCCGGGCTTCTGGGGCGTGATGTCGGCAGCCGCTGAACACGCTCACTGTAACACCACGGTGGCGTCGACCCAGCTCCTGGAAGAAAGAACAGACATGATGGCTCATGTGAAGGTGGTAGACCGGTGGGAATAAGGAAACCCAACGACCGTATCCGCAGGCGCAAACATTGGTGCGGATCGTGGGGGGGGGGGTCGGACCCTTTATTCGTTACCGTATACGTGGACGACTACTTGCAAGTTAAAGTGAAGCATTCAGACATAGACTCGTCCGCGTTAATCGCCTCTGCCTCACTAGCCTCCGATCGCGTATGTTTGCTCGGGCCGGGCCAGGCAGGCGCCACGCCGATCCTAGCGCCAAAACAGAGCGCAGATTGGGATTCCAAGATTGATACCCTGGGATTCACCATAAACTCGCAGACCATGAAAATCTCCCTGACACGTCAAAAACCCGAAGCGATCAAAATCCTTCTAGACGATCCCTGGCGTACGCACAGACGACCCGCAAAAGCAAGGGACGTCCTCAGTATGGCAAGGAAGCTCTGGAACCTGACATACGTAGTACACGCCGGCAGGTATTTCGTGTGGAGACTGCTGAGGCTCACGGGGCTGCATGATGAGCGGAACGCTAGGAATCAGCACAGTGTGAGACTAGGCAGAGAATTCCATGCCTACCTCCTCTCGTGGAAGTGGGCGATAAATCGCAAGCCTCTGCAAGAAGGGGAGGCAATTAGTGCGCCCTGCTACACCGCGCTCAAACGACCGGCCAAACGGCACTAATTATTCCATGCCATTTTCGAAGCGATCGGTGGGTATTGCGTCGAGAAGAAGGTCTTCTGGAGATACGACCTACTACCCGCACTAAGAACAGAACTGAAACGGAAGGCCGAATAATGGAAAACTTGTACAATCACGATCAGCTTGCTAGAGCTAATGGGGATGGTAGTGACAACGTGGGTGATGGTCGAATCGAAAGGGGACAGAGCAGTGTCCGTAGAAGATCCGATCGCGATGCGGGGAGATAACGTGGCCGCCGTCACATGGGTTAATAAGCGCGGCGGGGCGAAATACAGGAGGACTTGCTTGCTTATGAGAATGCTCGGCCGCCTCGAAATCAAGGGCGGGTGGAGCCACGCTACCAAGCACATACCTTGCGTGCAAAACGCTTTAGCGGACGGCATATCGCGCTGGCCCCGAGCCGAGCTCGCAGAAAACGTTTTGGGAAGCGATGGGTAGTAACGACTGGGTGGAGCAGGGTATCGGTCGCCAGGGGTTAAAGAGTTTTGACGTTGTGCTCGGAGCCAAGAAAGTTTCTAATGGACATGACGATCTGTTGTTGAACATCATAGTCAACGGACGGGACTCGTTTAGATTTCGCGTGTACGCCGCCCCGTGGGGGCCATATTGCACCTCCCCCCGCGTTTCCCCCCGTTCACTCTACGTTTAACCAGTGGCGCACACAGGAACAGGGCAAAGGAAGATGGAGGATAAGAAGGAAGTGGCGCGTCTGGTGGAGACGCTGGCGCTCGGGTCGGTGGGAGGAAGTACCCTGAACAATTACCCAAGTAAGTGGAAGGTCTGGGTTGCGGAAAGGGCAGCACAGGGCAAGGAGCCCTGGCTGCAAAGTAATCCCGACAACCTTAACCTGGTGCTTTCGGAGTTGATGGAACTCATGGCGAGTCGGTGCACAACAACCAGCAGTCCACCGTCAGGGGGTATCTTGCCGCAATCAAGTTCTTCCACAATATGTATGCAGGGTGAGAACTTCCCACCTGGTCTGTGAGTAAAATTCACATAATAGGACCTCAACGGTTGCAGCTGGCTATCAGCGCAGATCCCTTCACCGCCCACAACGTGGGGATCGCGTATAGAGCTTGGATGGCTAATAATTACAGAACTTGTAATCGCTGGCGCCACCCATGCTGGGCGGTCAGTTCTCCGAGACACTCAAATACAGTACGGGCAGCCCCATGCGCGACGCCGTGCGCCCGGCATACTTCCTGCAACAAAAAGCTCAACTTATACTGGTATGAGATTTCGAAAACATGGTGCAGTTTCATCATTGAGGAGTCCTGTCAGTTCTATTGGTTTTGGTTCAAATGTGCTGAGGAATACCCTCAGCGTACTACAGTAGTTTAAGGTGCGGACTGTCTAAGTATCGAAACCTTGTGACGCAAGCAACAGTAGTACGGGTCCCGGGACATCACTGGCAGGCCTTTTTAGCACGTCGGCGAACGTGCCTTGCCTGCAGTAGAAACAAACGAATCCGAGAATTCTTGAGCTAACACAAAAGGGACGAAAATGAGACGGAATTGTATCGTGTACACAGTGCGCATCCGTGGAGGGGGTTTCTATGTGAAATGAAGGCAGAGTAGGTACGGGACTGCGTGACACTGTGACGACACATGCCACACAACACTGTTCACCTGTGTTATACTCCCCACAAACACAAAACAAGTCCAGAGAACAACGACAATGGAAGCACGTCTGCTGTCATTTTCTTTAGGTGGACTTCTCGTTTTTCTGCTCCAGCTCCGAACGTTTCCATTGAGCCAAAATTTGGCAGGGAAGATATGAGCTCCTTGGTGCACTCCCGTGAGTGTGTCAAACAGACAGCACTTTTCGTGTCCTCCTTCGGAGCGGACCTCGTCGCTAAAGTTTGAAAATGTGGCTCCAGACACTTGAAATTCTAGTTTCTATTACTGTAGTCAATTTTTTTTTTGGAGTAGAACGACCAGGAGGTGAACCCAAAAACTACGAGTACGTTTCAGTACGTTTCTCATTGCCGTTCTACACCAAAAAAAAATACTTGGCTACAGTACGAGAAACCAAGAATTCAAGCGCCTGGAACCGCATTTCTAAACTGCAGCGACGAGGTCCGCCCCGAGGAGGATACTACTAAAGTGCTGTAGCTTTGGCAAACTCACGGGAGTGTACAAAGGAGCTCATATCCACCCTGCCAAATTTTGGCTCAATGGAAACGTTCGGAGTTGGAGCGGAAAAACGAAACGTTCACGTAAAGACAACGGCAAGAGACGTGCTTCCACTGTCATTGTTGTAGGGACGTTTGGATATATCAACGTTGTTTTGTGAAGAGTACAGCACAGGTGTTTTTCAAGAGAACAGAAAACACAAAGCACGCACGATACTACGTTAAATGAGACTGAAAGCCCGGTAATCACCTGGGTTCAAGTGTCGGGAGTATTAGTAGTACTCGGGAGGCGTATAATAGATGGCAAACCAGGGGTTTTCCCAGCGGGCGCGAGCTCGGCTCTCAGTCCCCGCGTGCGTGAAAGGAGTAAAGCTGCTCTTCTTCCATCTCAGAGCTACCAAGACACGTAAGTACCAACGAGCACCGACTTACTAGGCAAACCTGTCTAGGGATGCAAAATGTCCCGACCTCTGATCTCAAAGCCAAATATCCAGAGCACACGGAACACAGAACCCACAGCACACACATCACACGACGCAAATACTGAACACAGCGGGCACACACAACACAGAAACCAGCACGCAGCACACAGGGCACACACAACGCACAGCACACACCAAACAGGACACATATCCACTGCGTCAGTGTTCTGGTGAGTCACTACCGCCCCAAGCACTATAGAGAATCCTGTGCTGGTGGTACTGCGCTGGTGTACTGGTTGGGTTGCGCTGGTCTACAGGTGGGTTGCTACCGCTCCAAATCAGAATATGGAATCCAAGGCTGGTGGGACTGTGCTGGTATACTAGTAGGTCGCTACCGCTCCTAATCAGTATAGCGAATCCTAGGCTGGTGGGACTGCGCTGGTATACCGATGGGTCGGTTCCGCTCCAGATCAGTACATGGAATCCTAGGCTGGTGTGAATGCGCTGGTATACTGGTGGGAGCAACTCGAAAGTCTTAGGCATGATTAAAAAAATATACGGACCCCACCCCGCAGCACGCGCTAGATCATACAAGACCGCGAAAAGACTGTCTGTCTGCCTCGAAGGATCTATCCCTTTGAGCGGGAATCAATGATCTGTCCGAGGTGCGTTTCTGGTGGACGGGGTTCCTCAGCTGAGGAACTGCTCAATCTCATTTTGTTTTTTAGATCACCGACACAATTTATTCCTTACCTGGGCCGTGGGATTGTTCATCGGATTGCCCATGTTTTTCCCTCCCCTCAAAAACAGTCTTTTTTGGGGTGAGGTGGAGATTCAAGTGGGAAGCCTCACGCGATTGCGCTACACCCCTTCTGAAGCATGGGTCAAAACAGCACGCGCCGCCACTTGAGATACCCGAATTTTGGGCAGCCCTCAATTTTTTCATGGGGCAGGGAGTATCCTTTTCTCACCGTAAAGAACCATGAGTTCGCACAGCGGTGCGGTCCCTTACTCAGCGCTCGATTTTTCCAGAACGGGAAAGGTTGCCGGTACCAGGTGTTTTCAGAAAGACTTGACCGAGAGCCTTCTGAAAATATATTGTTTGACTTGAGCATCTTTACCGTTATCGAGAAAACGAGCGCTGAAAATCGATTGCCCTCCGGTGCAAATTCAACACTCTTGACGGTATTTCTGGAAGAAATATTGCTGCAGGTGTTTTGCTTTTGAGCCCGCACATCGGTCACTGCCGGGATAATTATCCATGCGGGATTCCGATGTGTGCGGGATGGTTAGAGGTGCGGGGCAACTAGAGGTGCGGAATAATTTTATAGATACGAGAAAACTAGAGATGCCGTCTAGATGTCATGCAAGGGGCCATGCTACAGTAGGAGAGACGCCTTTTAGCGAACAAATCTCGCACTGACGAGATACTTATCCATGTGGGGTACCTATATATGCGGGACGGCCATGAGGGATTCTGGGCAAATAGATATGGGATATTGTGTTTATAGATGCGAGAAACCCATTGTAGAAATGTGGGCTAGCTATCATGTAAGGGGCCATGGTACGGTAGGGGTTTAGCTTTTGAGCAAATAGATTCCCGCTGACGGAAAAATTCTGTACGCGTGATACCGATACATCCGGGACGGTTAGAGATGCTGGGCAAGTAGAGATGCAGGAAAATATTATAGATGCGTAGTAACCAGAGATGCGGGCTAACTATGATACACGGGGCCGCCCAATGGTAGGGCGTACGCTTTGGAGCAAACAACTCTATCGTCGACGGGATAATTATGTATGCGGGGATACCAATAAATGCGGAATGGTGAGCAGGTGCTGGTAAAGTAGATATTCGAGATCGTAGTATAGGTGCAGGATTCCTAGATATGCGGGAGAGTTCTAATTCAAGGGGCCGTGCTACGGTAGGGGTTGCAATTTTGAGCCCAAGCATTCGTGACTGACGGTGCTCGCCAGACATGGCGACTATAAAAACTAAAAGAAGACGTTGCAATTTTGAGCCCAAGCATTATTGACTGAAATTTTGAGCCCAAGCATTCGTGACTGACGGGGCTCACGAAACATTGCAACTGAAGAGCTACTAAAAAAGCTAAAAGAAGGGGTTGTAATTTTGAGCCCAAGCATTCGTGACTGACGGGGCTCACCAGCCATTGCAACTGAAGAGCTACTATAAAACTAAAAGAAAAGGTATTTTCATCTGATGTGTATTTTTCACAGTATCAGTCGTTCGATATCCAGCCCATGGGGTTGTATCATGGGACAGTTTCTTTCAAGGCCGGTGGTTGCGTGGGCTATAAATCTCCTCGTGTGAGGAGCCTCATAATTCCAGGTGCTACCTTTACCGTCACGGGCGTCGTATTACAATATTTTGTTGTAAAAAACGAATAGCTCGTGCAAAAAATAGAGCCGAAATGTCTGAACTCCAAACGATTTGTACTTGGCACCTACCATGCAGTCTTCTAATACGAGCGTATCGCCGGTCGATGTGGCTTTCGGGCAATGCAACCGTAACTCGACCAAAAACACGTTTTTGAAAAAGGTCTTCGAAAAGAAACTTTTTTTCTGAACAGTACCAAATTATCTAGGAATTTAGGGGGGAAACATAGTGATCTAGATTTGCGCAATTCGCTGGCAACCGCGTGATATAAAACATACTCACATGCGCAAGTCAGGTCTAGTGTAGATGCCCTGAATGTGCCCGGTAGGTGCTTCATGAGGTGAAGCGTGCTGAGTTTCATGCCATCCACCACAGCAAGATCGACGAGAAAGACGACACGGGTACCCTCGGCTCCATATTTCTCCACCCCGACGTCGCTACCCATGACTCTGGGTGTCAGCATCGTTTCGCTTGTAGATCGACTCTGAACCATCTGTGTTTCTGCCGAAAATATTTCAAGTGTTAGCAGAGCCCTCGCAGCGCAGCTTTGTCGCTTTCTGTCGAGCCGGCTCTCCTTAGTCTCTCCCCTGTCTTGCTCAAATATACACACCTCAAACACATGGGTACCCTCAATACCGTTCGAGGAATGCGGTATGCGGATCCCCTGGATGGCCATTGTTTCCAAGGAGGTTGTCCGCACCTCTTTTCCGTTCATCGTTATCTTCACACATAGCGCGGTCCCACGCGCGTTTTCGTCTGCGAGGTGCGCACCTGACACGTTGGGCGCATGCCTCTGTGTCTGTCGGAGCTGGTCGCCTCGCGATACCCGCAGGTGAATGTTACTGTGAGTAGCGCTGATGAGAGAGCCATCTTGCGAAGAGATTAGCCTTGCGTTGTCGCTGGATCGAACGTACGACTGAGCAACTGTTCCGTCATGTTTCTCTCGTGGTGAGTTAATGTCCTCTCGCGACCCAACCAAATCAAACACTAAACGGGTGGTCCGCCCTGCTGATGTGCACACAACGTTCGCTCCATTACCTGCTGATCCCGCAACCCCTCCTGCCTCCGCGTACGAAATCCAGTATTCGCTGTGGAGGACCTCATGTACCGTAAAAGATCCACCCGTGGCGATGGGGGTTCCCAATTCTACCCAGGCATGTCCGGCTTTGTCGTGGTGCATCTCACAGCTCTCATCGGTTGCATGAGACCACGACAAGATGCCTGCCTTGCGACTCGCGGTTCGAAGGCGATATGTCCCCTCACACGCGGCTAGAGAGCCCGGCAGCATCGAAATCGCCACCGCTGTACAAGCTGCGCGAATCAATGTCAATGCACAGAACGGGCAGAGGGTCGTCACGGTTTGCTCCGGCTTGAAGAGCATAAAACACCTATATATATGAAACGGGGTGACTTTTCGTTCGAAGTACTCGTTTCTTCGACACACTAAATACACAGGTAGGTGTTGGAGACAAGTTGGTGCCGGTGCACAACGTGATGCCTGGCAGCTAGATACGGACGACAGTATACTCACGAATTCACCGAGTTTGAAAAACAAGGGCTGAATGGAGGTATTTTTTTCGTTCTCGATAGGTGGCGGGTTCCATCGTGCGATTTTGAGCAGGATCTCATCACGCGTTGCTTGTTTGGGACTTCAAGCATCAAGGGAGGAAAATGTGGAAACAAAGTGACGATTACAGCAGTCCCGTTTTTTGGGGGGCTAAAGAATATATAATTTGACTGGTTTGTCCCCCACGTGCAGCAACGATCAGCCAAATCGAAACGGACCGGGCACCTAGGGTATATCGTAAGGGGTTGGGGTGTGTCCGGTCTATAATGCAAGGAGATACGCACGCAGAATTATACTATTAATATTAATACCACTGTCCATGGCTGAAGGTGGCGGCTCGTTGTGATATCAACGTTGAGCGCAGGCCATTAAGTAGGATTTAGAGTGGCGTACTTGAAGAGCACAGATGCTTGCTAAGCCGTAAATTCTTGAATCTATGAATACTCAGCCTGAAATTTCTTCGCTACCAAATTCTTACGAAAGACATGACGCAGGCATGACGCGTACTGTACGTAGTCATCGCATTGCTGGGCACTACCAATCAACGGTTGATATCACTCCACCTGATATGTATATATTTAGGGATAGGTAACCTCGGTCGCTATATACCCCGGTCCCACAACCCGACGCTCGCAGCAGTACAGCAGTAGTACCTGGTACCAGTATATGTAACGGGGAACTTACCTGGACAGGCAATTGAAACCACATTGTCGACTTCCTCGAAGATGGATGTGCTCTCGGAATACATCCTCCATCGTGAACTTTTTGACGGGGGCACGTCAGAGGTGCCTTCCACGAAAGCGTGAAATAGCGGTATGCTCAAGCCGTGTACCCCAATCGCCCACACACGCTCGTCTACTTGCCACGATAGCAGCAAATGTTGGGTGTCTGCCCAAGTGCCAATCCAAGCCGGTGTCCCGTCCATGTCAGTCAGTTCGTTGACCAAGGCGTAGTCCCCACCCAGAGAGCCCAGCCCTTCGATTCTGATGATGGCGCATGCTGGGCTGAACTGAGAACTTGGAAACACGTTTGCGGCTGCTGGATCCATCGCAATTGTAGCTCTCGATATAGGTCCGTCCTGCTGTGAAGCTACAGCAACCCTGACAAGCGCAGTCCCGCAGCACACAAGCAGAGTGATGCGGTGCCACAATTTTCTTCGTACGAAATCATGCATGTTCGAACAATAGATCTGTCGGGGATGTTGCAATGACGCACAGCTTAAGGCAGGATCTGTCATGAGAGGGTTGGGGGGTAGCCCGGCGGGTCGTGGGGGTTGTTTGTGGTTCAAAGATTCTGCTGCGGATACCCGCCGGGTAAAATGTCCCCAGGTAGCAAAAAACCAAACAATATGTGGAACACCCCGCAATTGATCGCTTTGTGCAGGACTGGTGGGCACAAGACTTTGTGCAGGGTGTGTCGTCAATTTCACTTGTGCACGTCAACCCAGACCAACCCGACCCCAGGCCTAACCCCAACACGAACCCGAACTCGAAACCCAACCCTTTGGGGGGCTCGAGGTCGGCAGGGGCAGTCACTCGACTCCGCCGCGTGTTCTTTTAACAACATAAAAACAGAGTAGACTGTTGAAGCTGGCACCAATCAAATCAGAGCCATGATTTCCATGACTTTTTACAAAACCAGCTGTACCAGGTAAGTATTATCGTCTCGTCGACCCTGGTGGCATCCAGGAGAGTCTCTGGCCAGTAGTCAATCGCGAGGGAAATAATGGAAAACGCGCGCGGTTCACGCAGCTTGCAAAGTTGAGTATCGACCGATCTGCCGATCGGTTGAACTCACAGCTGACGTGCTTTCTTAGTTTCTTATAAAAAAAAATAGCTGACGTATTTCAAACTATGTAAAAAAAAATGAGTATCAAATATTTAATCAGTCGAACTCACAGCTGACGTATTTCAAATTTTATAAAATGGCCGTGATTGACCAACAACAGCAGTGCCGTTACAACTAACTGCTGCTGAGCACAAATATCGTATTGAGCATGCTACGAGTATAGCACGCAGGCTGTTGCTCATCGCTGCAGCCGTGCCGCCCAGCAGCAGCAGCAGGCGAAACGCGCATGATGAGGTGGCACATCCGCAGTATGCTCTATGGCGTGTTGCATGTATCGGAGCCTGCGATACATTGTAGTGCGTTAGTGAATCCCCTGGTTTAGTGGATCACATTGTCAAAAAGGGGTGGTGGACCACCGGGTTAGTGGATCGCAATTTCAAAAATAGCTGGTGGATCACCATGTTTAGTGGATCACATTTAGGAAAATGAGTGGTGGATCACCGGCTTAGTGGATCACATTTTGGAAAATGAGTGGTGGATCACCGGGCTAGCCGATCACAATTTCAAAAATAGCTGCTGGGCGTGAGTCATGACATTTTTTTTGTTTTGTTTTATTTGTGATTATGGGCGGGACCCTTACGAGTACGAGATCGTACGTATCAGAAAAACATACAAGAAGTACGATATCGTACCCGAGATCAATAAATATCATGCTTACTTAGTGGATCACACTGGCGGAAAAACCGCTGGAAAACCGGATAGTGCATCAAAATGTGTGAAGTTGAAAAGTAGTTGCTTTACGAAGTAGACACCGCCGATTTTGAACCAGAAAAATAGCAACAAGAGATACGATATCGTACCAAAGATGAACAGTTAGCTACTAATATCCGATTTTCTAGAGGTTTTTCCGCCAGTGTGATCCACTAAGCATGGTGTTCATTACTCGCTGGTACGATATCGTACTTGCATATTTTTCTGGTGCGAAATCGTGGTTGTTCATCTATCTGGTGTTAATGCTGCTTCGCATCAACTTATCAACTTGTTACATTGTGATGCACTATCCGGTTTTCCAGAGGATTTTCTTCCAAAGTGTGCTCCACTAAGCGTGGTGTTTAAGTATCTCTGGTACGATATCGTATTTCTTGTATGTGTTTCTGGTACATACGATCTCGTACTCGTAAGGGTCGCCCTTAATAACAAATACTCGTAAAAAAAAAAAAAATGTCATGACTCACGCCCAGCAGCTATTTTTGAAATTGTGATCCGCTAGCCCGGAGATCCATCACTCATTTTCCAAAATGTGATCCATTAAGCTTGTGATCCACCACTCACATTTTCCTAAAACTAAACATGGTGACCCACCAGTTATTTTTGAAATTGCGATAAACTAATCCGGTGATCCACCACTCCTTTTTGACAATGTGATCCACTAACGGACTACAACATCATCACGGAGGATGGGCAGGTAGCGCTTGGGGTGCGGGCCCGTGTATGTATCCCGACTCCCGACCCACTACGATAACCAACACCAACCGCCACCCGAAAAGACTACGTGAGGTGGCACACCCGTGGTGTACTCTTGGCTACTCGCTATACCTGTAGTTACAAGTGTTGGGGCCTACCATGTATCGTCGAGGATAGATAGGCAGAGCTTGGGGTGCGGGCGCATGTATATATGTATGTATTCATGCGTCCCGACTCGCCCGACCACGCCCACCACGATGATCAACAACCAACAGCCACCAAACAAAACTGCGTGAGGTGGCACATTCGGGGTGTACTCTTGGCCACTGTACCTGTAGTTTCAAGTGTCGGAGCCTACGATGTATGATCGAGGGTGAATAGGCAGAGCTTGGGTGCGGGCGCATGTATGTATGCATGTGTGAATCCTGACTCCCGACCACGCCCATCACGACGATCAGCAACCACCTGCCACTAGACAATAAAAGTACTATTAGTACCCCTCTCAGCAGCAGCAGGCGCCCAGCAGTGAAAACAAGAAAGATCATGCGCGTGAGGTGATACATTCGGGTTGCACTTTATGGCTATTAATAGTTGCACGTATCGGAGCCTACGATGCAGCACCAAGGATGAAAAGTAG
Organism: Macrocystis pyrifera; assembly: GCA_031763025.1. Taxonomy (NCBI): domain Eukaryota; class Phaeophyceae; order Laminariales; family Laminariaceae; genus Macrocystis; species Macrocystis pyrifera. The sequence goes on from JASSKH010000008.1 coordinate 11,097,659, forward strand.
GCAGAGCTGGGGACGTGGGCGCATGTGCAGCATGATGACTCCCCGGCTCCCGACGACACCCACCAAACGACCAACAACCGTCACCAGAAAAAACTACTGATGGTGTACTCCTCCTCTGCAGTTGTTCTGAACAGCAGCACAATTCTCACAGACAGTCGAGAGGACAGCAGTACGCACGTGCCAGCTGTCGTCATCGTTTGCCTGCACCACCACACAACGCCGTCTCTGCTGTTGTTCGAGCCGTGCGGTTGGCGTTTGGATCGACAAGCTGGTAAAAACTTAGGGTAATGCTATTTGCGTCACCGGTGTCGTAATTTTGGCCATCGTGTAGCCAAAACGGGCCAGTACTCGAGGAGATATGGGGTATCCTGGCACACCCCGCAGAATCTTCTGGCTCATGTCGCAAATAAAAATAAGCCTTATTCGGGACACGCGTGTCGCAAATACCGTATTTGCAACACCGCGCCGTGGTTGCCGCACACGCGCCGGATCGGCAAAGGGCTACCAGTAGAGTCTCCGCATGGTGTAGGGCTACCATTGAAGCCATCGTGCATCCAAAACGGGCCAGTACTCGAGGAGATATGGGGTAACCTGGTACAACCCGCAGAATCTTTTGGCTCCTGTCGCAAATAAAAATAAGCTCGCGACACGCGTGTCGCAAATACCGTATTTGCGACACCGCGCAGTAGTTGCCACACACGCTCCAGGTCGGCAACGCACCACCATTAGAGTCTCTGTATGGTGTAGGGCAACCATTGAAGCTATCGTGTAGCCAAAACGGGCCAGTACTCGAAGAGATATGGGGTATCCTATTATAGTACCCGGTCAGAATATTCAACTTGGCTCTTCTACATACAACAGAGTAAACACACAAATACGATAGGCTAGGAGTGCGAAAACTATACATAACCTATTAGACTGCCTCGCCGACCAGGGCATCCAAAATAATCGGGAATTGACTGCGTAGCTGGACGGGGAGACTACGCATGATATGAGTAGAGCAGGTCAGTGCACACAATCTGCTGGAGTTGCGGAATGTTGGTGAGTCTTCCATAATGGTTGGGGTTCTCTCCGCAAACATTCTGCCTAAACTTACGAAAAAAACTACAGCCCGCGCACCAGTGTGTACAGCATACAACAGCACGGTGGGAACTCTAAACAATACTGCAGGGCATCGAAGGACACCTTCCAAGCAGCCTACTCCACACGACCTTCTACACGCGTTACACATATCGATTTCTTCGTCACCATGAACAAGGCGGCTAACCCCTCTGCCGCTTACATTGAACTCATGCAGTCCGCTGTGGGTTTCTATTGTATGTTTCACAATAAACATCGGGAATCCGTTTACAAACTACGTGCCACGCATGGGCCCTAAGTTAGACCATTAATATTAATAGTATACTTAAGTATGTCAATACTACAGCAGTGCGGATACTGTGGACTGCTGTTGGTGCAACAACAAGCAGGATAAAATGTGTCGGAAAGAACGCGTACAACGAACATGGCGCATAGCTAGGCAAGCTGCAGCATGGCCGCCCTCTGTGCATCTATGGGGTGTGTTTGTTGCCCTAACTGATCCGAAAAAAAAAACTGTGCACAGCGTTTCGAAAGTTTGTTCAGTCCTGTGCCGCAGAACGATAGGCGTTGTTAAACGCCTGAGGGATAGGTGCTTTTACACGGCTGTTCAAGGGCAATTAAACAACCACATTGGTGGGTGATGATGGTTGCACGGAACGAACGCCCATTTTACTGCGGTACTATGATACTGCTGTAGATGACATACACCCACCTATTTCGATAGCATCCACAGCAGACAAGTACAAAAACCATATACAGAACGCAGCGTGCACAAACTTCTGTGCCCTTCATTTTTGCCCATGTTAATAGACGCGTAAACAGAGCACCCGGCGCTTTGAACGATACCAGCGCTCTCAAATATAGTACGTACGACTTATCAGAACACGGCGCGGCAATGGAACCAAGTTTATTTCCAATCCGTTGGTTGACGATGACGTGGCTAACGATCGATGTACTCGTGGAAAAATGCTGTACAGTGGTATAGTCCGAGCTCATGCTATAAATAAGCCACCGTGGTTGTCCTGGTCTAAACGAGGCGCGCGCGACGAATGTCGTGCGATGTCGTCAAATACGGCTTTACGACACCAGCCTGACTATTCTGACAGCAGTGCACCAGGATGACCAGGATACCACACACAATAGTATCTACTACTGCAATGGCCCGTTCTGGATACACCCGAAATAAGGCTTATTTGCGACATCAGCCTGGGTGTACTAGGATATCCTATATCTCCTCGAGTACTGGCCCGTTTAGGCTACTCGATAGCTTCAATGGTAGCCTTACACCACGCTGAGACTCTACTGGTAGTTCGTCGCTGCTCCGGAGCGTGTGCGGCAACCGCGTCGCGGTGTCGCAAATACGGTTTTTGCGACAGCCAGAAGGTTCTGCGGGTGTTGTACCAGGATACCTCATATCTCCTTGAGCACTGGCCCGTTTTGGCTACACGATGGCGTCAATGGCAGCCTATGCCATGCTGAGACTCTCCTGATAGCGCCTTGCCGATCCGGAGCGTGTGCGGTAACCACGTCGCGGTGTCGCAAATTAGGCTTATTTGCGACATCGATCTGAACGTTTTGCGAGTGCACCAAGAGGCCAGATATCTCCTCGAGTCCTGGCCCTTTTCGGCAATTCGATAGCTTCAATGATGACCCTGCACCATGCCCACACATCCCTGGCGGTGCGGAGCCAATCTGAGGTATGTGCCGCGAACGTGACGCCGTGTCGCAAATAAGCCGCTTATTTGCGACACCGTGTCGCAAATAAAAAATTACGACACCGGTGTCGCAAATAGCATTACCTAAAAATTTAATTGAGGTAGTGGACCCAAAAGGTGCGACACAGCAGCAGGGCACCCCCCGCTACCACTCGAGAGGACAACGGTAGTAGTAGCAGTATAGTTCCCGTGGCCGTCCCATGCCTCCACCCCCCCCCACGACTGCCTATATCTTGTTGCGCAAAAGTTGCTCGGCCGGCATTGAGGCATATAAAAATCGATCGAAGCGCCTCAAGACATCTTAAGTGACAAAAATTTGTCCCTATCCCCGAGAGTGCTCGACCGACATTAAGGCTTACAACAATCGACCGAAACGCCTCAAAACCTTTTCACCACTGACAAAAAGTTGTCCCTATCCCCGAGAGGTGAGCCAAGGCCGGCACCACGGCAAGCGATAAGGACAAAGTTATGACTTGATATGTACGAGGTATACGACCAATGCTTTGTCAGGTCGCCACCCCCGCGCTACTTTGAGGGGCATGGGGCAGCCTTGGCCAATCCATGGTCATCGTTTGGAATGTGGCCATTGTTTCAATCGTAACGGTTTGGAGTATATGTGGTATACAAGGGGGTTTGATCCGGTGGTCGGATTTCCTCCTGCGAGACTGTCATTGGCTCTTCTCAGGTCCTAGCCTGTCTTGAATGTACCTTCGGTCTCGCCACCGCTGTGAAAAGCCAGGGAGGGTGTTTGTTTAGATCGTAACAGCAGCGATGGCTACAAAAGTCGAAAAGGGTTGCGTATACCTTGGCAGGTCGTATGATGATGTTTCCCGTGCACTGGACCGGAGCTTGAGCGCCCTGCGCTTCTTTGCTGTCTCGCTCTCCTCACGTCCTCGAACACAACGACTACATAGAATATCATCAGATCGCGTTGTGGTCGGGCATCCAGGCTTGGACTCTACGAACACTTGTGACCCCTGGATGGGTGAGTGGGTCGGCCGTGGGTGTGCATGAGTGTTAGTGCGCCCGTATAATACTGGGCCCGCTGGTACTAATAATAAAGAACTACCCTTTTCCCAATCCTGAGCCGCGCATAAAAGTCAGTAAAGATCCTGGTCCCGTGCAGGCATGCTATGATGTTCAGAACTGCCTTTCGGTGCCTCTCCGTAGTGTTGTGAGAGTGGCGCACCACAGCACGCACTACGTTCGAGATGTCCTGCCTTCTCATAGTCGACAGTCACATCAAGCTGTTCGCAGTCCCCTTGTAAGGCCAGTCTCCTCCAAGTTCGCCCTCCTATCTTGGACCTAGTTCTACACCGGGGTCGCGCGGTTGTCAGCGGACGAGTTTATGCCAAAATGATTCAACTTGATATCAAAAAACGCTTTCTGTGTACTCTTCAATGTCCCCAATTCCAAGTCGCATTTGAACACAACCAGTGTACCAAGTCAGTTCGCCGAGCTTATTAGAATTCTCAACTAACGCAGTATGGAAATCTCTGCATCTCTCGTCTGATCCTGCGATCACGATGTCATCTACATGAACGGTCATGATCAAGCCTACCTAGCCGTCTACAACCACGAAAAAAACACACGGATTATGCCTACACTGCTCCATACCGTACTCTACCACGGCCTCTACCAATCATCCGGCCCACTACCGTTTGCTCTGCTTCAGACCACACAGTGACCTGTTCAGCCGAATGATCTTTCCCGACATATCACCGCACCCACCTGGGAGTTTCATGTATATCTTGGCGTCGACTTCGCGCGGACAAAAACTTGCGCGACGTCTGAGTGGAAACTTTTCAAACCATGTTCATTGGCGACATCTTTCAGAATTTTAATTGACGCTGACGAGGGAGTTTATGCACGCATGGTAACGTAATCTACATCCTGCGCCTGGTTAAGCCTCATAGACATAACGCTGGCCTTGATCTTTATCAGCAGGCCATCCTTGGGCGTCTTGTAGGTATACACCCACTTTGCACCTGCAGTTTCCGCCCTTGTGGCGGTGTCGCGGCTTCGCATGTACCGGTCGTTTAATGACCGTCCAACACAACCTTCATGGTGTCGTGCCGCGCTGCTTTGTATTGAGAACGCTCTACATCTGCTACTGACTGCGAGGGTGGATTTACGTCTTCCGGCAAACCACTCAGCATGCACACGCTCAACTCCCCTTTGTTCTCCACAGCAGGTCCTCCGACTATGAAGTCCACTGCGTACTCTATCGTTCAGGATGTACTCTTCAAGACGCTCCCAGACTTCGTCGACCACTCGTACGCTGCCGCAAGCAGCGCGTCTGCGACCTCAGAGTTCCACTTTAGCTGATCCTCAGCGGATTCACCCTTCAGGCGTTGGCTCTGGCCCCGGTTCCGGCCCTTTACTGTCGCGAGGAGCCACCCCCAGCTGCTGCGCTCGTGTGCTGCCGTCCCTGACAGGACCGCGGGGGGATCCTCACCGTTACCTTGGTCGGTGTCGGAGGCTGAGGCTGCTCCCGGGTCGCTTTTGGCCGTCCCTGCCGGGATCGAGGAGGCTTTTACCGCGTCCTCTTGAGATGACTTTTTCGTCCCTACTGTCCCGGCCCTCGCTTTCGGGGCCGAGGAGGTATCAACCGCACCCCCCTCAGACGAAACCATCGTCTCGGCTGTTCCGCCGCCAGCGTCGCCGGCGGTAGGTGCCTGCTGTCCGCGCTCCTGCAGGAACGCATCCAGATAAAAAACCCAAGACACGTCGACGGTGCTCAAGTGAGCTAGACCGTCGTCCAGATCTTCTACCTCCCCCCCCCATCTCAATTCGGACCCCCTCTCTTCCTTACACAGGGAGTAACTGCTTGGGCAAGTACAAGTAGTGCAGGCTACACGCGTTGCCAGGTAGCGTTTCGGGTGATTAGCACAGTACGGTGTCTAGTCAGCACTCGTACAGAGTCTCGGGGGTAGTTGGGTGCAGGGCTAAGGTAAAATCACTCCTGTGCTTTCGCCCGTGACTTGATCTGCCTCTTCGCCTTCGTCGTACCTTGCACCAACCTCGCTCGCCACCGCCAGTACAGCTTCTTATTCGACGAGGGGTAGACATCAGCAGCGTGCACCCGTTCGTTTCATCGGTTGCATCGAACCCCCGCGCACGTGGGGCAGGCATCGGCAGTGTGCCCCCGTCCTTGGCATCGTCTATATACCTTCATTGTGCAGTCGGTCTTCCAATGGCCCTTCTTGTCACACCCATGGCACTTGCCCACTGGATGTGTCGCTGCTGCTATCGCCATCTACAGCCGCAACCGAGTCACCAATGTTCTCGTTGGTTCCTCTACCGCCTTGTCCGTGCTGTCCCCGACGTCCGCTCTTTCCTCTGGCGCTGCCTCCACCTTTCCCGCGGCCACCGCCACGGCACTTCCGCGGCCGTCGCCGGCGTGCATAGCATGGCCTACATGGCCTGCATGGCCTGCATGGCCAGCATCCGACCACTTCTTCCTATTTCTAGAACGTCTGTGATGCAGCTCTCGAACAGCCTTGGTGATCTCAGCGCAGCCCATGCAGTTACGAAATGCCAGGTTTCGTGCCTCCACCTCGTATGCGGCAGGAAGAGCGTTAACAAAGATGGTGTATACCATCGGGTCGTCAGGCGTCAGGCATGCTGTACGCATATCCGTGGCACGATCCTCGATCCTACCCATCTTCTCGGGCGAGTTGTTCCCCGGCGCTATCTTAACCTACTAGGTGTCGAGAGAAGTCAGATTTCCCCCCCGACGTCTGAAGACCGTACCACGCAAGGAGAACGTCCCACGCGTCTCTCGGCAAGGTACACCTGTGTCGCTCTTGTTCTTGAAAACAGTCGACAGGAAATTTCGCGCCGGTGTATGCATGTGCACACCTTCATGGATAAACCCCTAGAGGCACGTAGCTAGTGTTCTGCGTTCAATTCCCCTACGGTACGGTAATGTCTGCGGTTGATCCGACACGAAGGCAGACAAGAAATCCACCTATTTGGCGTATTCCCGAGCGTCTCTTGTCCAGGAGTTGAACGCAGGTTCCAGCCCACTAAACGATGGTACAGTGGCGTGCTTGAAGACCATATGGTGCGAGAGAAACAGAACAGCTCCATCATCCAACTCACCATCAGGGCATGCACCACGTGCGACAATACCCGCTGCCGTGAGCGAGACCCCAGCTGCTGCTGCAGGCATGGCACGGAACAACACAGCAGGAAAAGAGACGAGGTTGCGTGAGGGTACCTCGCGGAGTTTGGTAGCAATGGGACGCGGAGCAACTGCGTTGCCTGTCGAGGTTGGCCTCTCGAGGGGTCAGCCAGACTACCCAGGGAGGGCTGGAGAATGGGAGTCCAAGTTCGGATGCCCGACCGCCACGCCTTGTATTGGAAGACTGGAGGAGAGGGAGAGCGAGCAGAGGAGAGCAGGGCGCTCAAGATCTCTTGCTATGCACGGCAAAGTTCATGTTAACGCCTGCCAAGATATACGTGACCCTGTACAGCTTTTGTATCTGTCGCTGCCGTCACGATCTGAACGAACAGCAGGGGTATTCTCACAAAACATCCGTGCCCCTATTTCCGAGGCGCTTATAGGTGAGGTCATACTAAAAACTATATTGAGTTGGTTGGTCGTCCCTCACTAAGTTCTGGTCCGTTTCACAGTTTCCTGCCGACCTCCAACGGCATAATGCTTAACACCGACCACCGCCACAACGATCTCCGTACACGCACGTAGTATGGTGGCACGCATACGGATTCCTGGCGTGCATGTTCCACCTCAAGTTGCCTCCGTCCAAGTTTAAATCGTAACACCTACGGAAGAGCCGGGCAACGCATATGTCCGTGCTCCACAGTATAATACGGATACCAGATACAAAGTGTGGCATCACAATCACCCAAGGCAAGCTTCTACCACCCCAGCTACGTACAGGTTCTGCAATCAAAAGTCAAAAAAAGAGGTGGGGGGAAGGGGGGGGTGAAGAAGTTGACACCATCATAGCTCAAACCAAATACACTGAGCGACGATATCGTCCAAACTTACAGTTAACAACACAATTGCTCAAAACCAACCCAACAGTTACGCGTGTACGTCGTCATCCTAAAGATGCATCAAATAAGTGATTAACCTGCTGTCCCAAACAGACTGAGGGCCCCTTTCTCACGAAGAAGCCTGCATAGTGGGCAGCGAGTAAGCTGGCGCCCGTGCTCCTCCCCAGGACCCACGAAACTGCTTCTTCACTCACTAGTAACCACCCCACTAGATCGTTTTCTTCCTGTATTTTCTCTTCGTCTGTCCTGGTCCTGTTGTCTTATCCTGCCTCCGTATTCGAACTCTTTCGGGATCGCCGTCTAGACCGGTCATGTCGTCTATGACGGCACGCCTTCGAGCTGCGGTTGGGACCACAACTCCAACTGGACTGAAAACCACGACAACGGCAGCGGTGGCGGCGGCGACGAAGACGGGGGGAGTAGCTGCTGTAGTGTTGTTCTTCAGCGGTACCACCATCGTCAGACGGCGGTGTCCGCGGCGGTGATGCTTCCTGCTGCTGCTGTTGCTGCTGCTCGTGTACTACCAGCTGATCCTCCTACTCAGACTCCCCATTCTCTTCCACTTCCATCTGCTCCCATTCCTTGCCCTCCAGCTCATTTTTCCTCTTCTCCTCTTACCCTTCTCTCCATTTCAATTCACTACCCTTCAGCAGATGATGGCCATGATGGTAGTCTGTGCCAGATGACTAAGGCTCTGCACGACTAGGTGGGGCGTAGAGACGTCGCTGCTCCTCCCTCGGGCTTACACTCTTCCTCTTTTTCGTTCTTGATGCCTTTGCTTGTGTGCGCGCGCACAATTCGTATCTTGTGGCTTGGAGTACCCTTGAACATTCTTGGCACCCCTTTCGTACGCGGGCTATGTAGCCCAGTCGTGCTGATAAGTGAGGTAACTATCATGTACCTGCAGTTAAGGTGGTGTGACGTTTAAACCTTTTTCTGCGATTGCATCGGCAAATCATTGCAGACGCACACCTGCAGCTATTGGCGTTAAAAGGTTCCAAAAAGGCGTCGATCGTAGACATCCTTGCTGATACCGAGCGACTCTCCGATGGCAATACCCAGACGCGAGAGACGCTAGGGCGACTCGTGCACGGGGTGCGGTGGATCGTCGGGGTGGTTCGACGGAACCCGAGCTCGCCATGAGGTGGTGGAAAAATAGATAACAAGTATTTAAATTGTTTTCGGAATGATGAAGACGCTCTTCCCTCCTCTGTCCTAGAAGGTCATCTGGGACCACATCATAAAAAAATAACCAACCGACGATAGTTAAATCCTCAACTCAGTCCTCGTATAAAGATGTTTGGTAGTGTGTCTAGTCGATCTCGACGCGAGTATGCCACAAACTCTTGCAAGGAGCCCCCAGAATATTGTTGCGTGTGCTTCGAGATCTTGGCGGCCGCGATGGTCCATATCGGCAACTGCTCTCATTGACTCCATCTACCGTATTACGCTATCCTCCGCGTCAGAGCGCCGATCGTTCTGCGTTGCCCAGCTTAAGAGTGACGGCAACAGTCGAAGAAGCCCACAGGAGAGCACTCAATCAGCACAACGAAGAGGTGATGGCAGAGGCAATGGCGATCACCTGGCGAGTGATGCCGGCCAGAAGAGGAAAGGGGTCACCCACTACGGCCACACGGGACGGCAGGAGAGGGCGAGCGATGTGCTGTGTTTAGCACGGGTTGGTGGAGGGAATTTCCTTCGTCTACGTGCCCTGCTCATTTGATTTGCACCACCGTTGCGCACTAGGCTTCGTTGAAGACCTAATCCGCCGAGCGAGAGCCAACGAGCACGCACACTCACACACCAGGTCACCCGCCCGAATTCGGCTCTACGGTGGTGCGGCAAGAGGTGGATTGATCTACACACTCTTCTTGAACATATCTGTGGTATCGGGGGGCCGGCGGACACGACAGAGCGGAGAAAGCCATAAAGCCAGGGTCACCACAACTAAGCTACGCCTACCCAAGAGGTTCACGATCCCAACAAGAACGGTATACCTGCACTGGAATGCAACCTAGAGGGGAGAGTAGGACATCGATGGAGTGGTCGTGGTATGACCGCTACGCAACCACAAGTGGAACCTCCATGCCGGGCTTGTGGGGAGCACATTATATAGCGTCAGACAATTGCCTACGCCGATAGGCTCGCTTACACGAAGTACATGGCGGGACGCATACCGAGGAGCTCCTAAAGGGGTGGTGACCGGTTTGGGGTAACCATAAGGGAAGGGAATGGGCCGCCCCGTCAGAGAAGGTTTCTCCTCAAGGAAACACTGCCGAGGATTCACCTACAACTCAATGGGGTTGCGGGTTGGTGTTAAGATCATGCGGGCGGGACATTTGGGACGGGTGCCCATCGATGGTGACGATTGCCGAGGTTGTGATGGTTAGACGTTTCACAAGGTGGAGGGGGTCGCGAATCGAGGCGAAAACAACAAACCTGTTGAAGGAAGCACAGGAGAGGAGGCATAAGCGGTGTACTTTCCAGTTTGGCTCTAGACGACTCGGCTGGGAGATCGAGGGACAATCACATGTGGGTACCCGTTCCATGCTCCCACGGAATGTTTGTGCACGTCCGCTGCATGCTGGAACGGGCCGAATCGCTCGCCAGAGGGCATGTAGACATAAATATCGATGTTCCGTGTCGCGTACAGATACAAGTAGGCGGAGCCCCCTTTAGCGGAGTTTGCCACCGGTCTGCCAATGGCCGAGCCCGCGGGGAGGTGGGCGGCGGTGAGGAGCACCATGCAGCTATTTGACCTCTTTCATTGAAGAGTGCCCGGATCGAGGCCGGCTAATCTACAGACATCCGGCGTTTACAGCTCATTCAAGCTCATGGTGCGTTCCCATGAGGGGACCCCAATTGCCGCGTTCTCTTGTGCTCTGTATTCAGCAATGCTCTTGAGCTGTCTTAAGAGGCTTACCTAGAATTCGTCCGCTCAAGGGGGTGGGACGTGACTGTCGGCCATTACCGCGTGTTGTTCGCCTCGTTCGGGATGTGATCATGTCATATCTTTCTCCGGTTACCAAACCGCAGGCCTTGCATTGGGCGCCATGCCCAACAACACCTGGTGGGCTTCGACGCCGAGTGGGAAGAACGTATGCAGCTTGAGTAAGAACATGCAGCTCCGGTTGCCACGGATAGCCATCACAACGCGGTAAACGGGGATACCGCGCCATCTGAACAGCCTGAAACCCCCCGGACGAGGCCCGAGGCCGCGTCAGCAACAACCCAGGTGGAGGTTTCTACACCTATCAACGAAAGGGGGGCGGAGTCGGTCGGAAGAGATGGACGACATCAGTTGATAGGATCTGAGGGGAGGCCACGAGCGGCCAGCGTGGGGTGAGAGGCCGACATGAGTAAGGGGCGAAACGGCAGGCCTTGGGGTACTTGCATCGCCTTCGTCAGCACGCCGGGGGGGATCGGCGGAGGGTTACCGGGCGCGAACCTATCGGAGAGGGGGGAGACAGTGAGGGTAGCGTAAAAGCTGAAAACGGGAAGGACGCCAATTAAGGGTGTAGGAGTGAGAGAAGGGACATCGGAGAGTCAAAACAAAGTGGAGGGAGAGGAGCCGAAAAAAGATACGGTATGTTTACGACATTAACGACGAGACACTAGCTGGAGGATTCGCCAGGGCGCTAGGGAGCACACCCGAAAACGGGACCCACCCCCGTACATTCCTGGGCGACACCAAAGGAGACGTGACGTGCGGGGTTTGTCGTGTATTGCTCCAGCTCGGGCGCAGGCCGGTACTTTTTCCAAGTGGGCAAGGGCGCCACGTGCTTCACGCTTGGTGTGTGATGAAGATCCTCGTGAGGAGCGCAGCACCAGCACCACTGCGCTGCCCTGCAGTAAACGACGGCGCTCAGCAATGAGGACGGGATGCACTGGAGACAGCGGTCCAAGTGATCCTGGGCCTTCGCAATCGGGCCGCACGGATCGTAGGGAGGACAACAGGCGGCAAGGACCTACGGGATTGGCGGCTTAGGTACGGTTGGGACCAGAGCAGCCTGGGTGTAGAGACGCCACCCGATACCGCTTCCTTGAATGACGTGGGGCAACGGTTTGCAACAGGTAAAGAAGTGCCGCCGCCATTGGCAGGCGCATACGCGCGCCTGGGTATTCGTGTGCTTCGCACCCCAAAATACACTATGGAGAACACCGGCCGAACTTGAACTCGGCGACGCCGAACTCTCTCCTGCTGATGATAACCTACGGTAGAAATCATGTGTGCTCTGCTCCGCTCACCGGACTGTCGGATCAAAAAGCAACAGAGGTTCGCGGTGGCAGACCGATGGCACATAGTCCTCCTGCCCCCATGGTGGATGGCGTATGTGGGGCGAGGGGATTCGGGACGACGCCCTCCCGCCCAAAACGTCTCGGGAGGAGACGAAGCTCGAACGGGCGTCGTCAGCACTTCGCCATGCTGGAGGGGTCAAAGGGGCGGTATGCATCTCCGTATGAACCACACTCAGAAATAAACGAAGAAACGTGGAACACGCTGGTGGCCAAGTCCCCCTCCGAGGATCACGCTGCCGTGTCCGTGGTGGTGGTGGCTGCGGTGCTGGCGAGCGCCACCGACGTCGAAGATGGAAATGCCTCCCCGTGGCACCCATAAAGTAAGTATGCCTCCGACGTGCTCTTCGGCGTCGTCAGCTCCTAAGCATGCTATCGGGCCCTAAAAATGACAGTCAAACGTTCTTGCACCTTCAGTCCATCATCTACACCGACATAGGGCGAGGGCAGTTCGGCCGGGGCATGGCAGCGTTCTGGTGGAGAATCGTCGACAAACCGGACGCGTTCCTTCCAGAGTTCTGGTAGTTGTTCTTGTAGTCGAACCTCAGCGCGTTGGGGTTAAAGTGTCCGTCGCTTTGGGTGGGAATGCCGTGGATGAGGCTCGCCACAACAGGGGCTATGTGACAGTGGTGGACGCAGTTGGGGGATGTCAACTGAGAGGTAACGTAATTTGGGGTCGCCGTACCCGGAGTGGAGCATATGGAACTGAGGGCACCAACGCCACACGAAAATGATATCTTGCTCGCTGCTAGCGGCTACTCCAACGCCTTCAAAACACTGTTACACACACGGAAGTGCTTGCGGAGGTGGCCAACAGCGTGCCTGCGCTCGCGCCGTTAGTGGACAAGTTGGATATGGTACAAGACCAGTTGACGTGAATTTTTGGATGGACTCTAGAGAGACCAGGGCGATCGCTTGCACCAACGGTACTCAGCAGAGGGACCCCACGGGGCCGGCCAATGTTCTGTCTGGTGTTGCGACCGGGGCTGAAGTGTTTCAGGCACGAATTCGAGACAAAAGGTGTGGAAGTGTTCGCGTACATGGACGATGTCTCTCTCGGCCAAATAGGGGACACGACCAACACGGGTAAAACCTTTGCCTTCATGCTGGCCGAGACCGTAGCCCTACCACCGAAAGGGCACGACCCAACGGCGGAGGATATTTCGCTGCCGAAAAACGCTGATGCCTGCATTGCAGACACAAGGGGGATGACCGCGGTTGAACACCCGATCGGCACAGACGAGTACGCGCTGGAGCGGACAATGGTGAAGGTCAAGGGTGGAGGCACGGACACCTTGCGTGCTGCCTTGCTATCATGTCGGATGCAAAACAAACTCTGGCCCTCATCGCTATCAAATTCTTTAGACAAAGGATAAGTGATGTCGAAAGGGCATTGCACACGGGGCTGTCCCTCGAAGCACGTAGAGGGGCAGACAGCGGGGTGCCGTGTGGGCGTACGAGAAACATTTGGCGCAGCCGGGCGCAGCGGAGGCAAAGTCGATTTTCCAGGAGGGGTGCCTGGATATTCGGCTGATGCTTCAACCTCACTACCAAGCCCAATCACGCCTTTCTACGGGAGGGGAAAGGTTAGGGCTGCCATCGATGGAAGCCAGGCGATGTGTGCCTCTATCAGGAGCAGGGGTGCGATCCTACTCGAGGTTCTGGCAGAACTCACGGGCCCGTTGGCAGACCAGGTGAGGAGGGGGCTCCCTGAATCGAGCATTCTTGCCCAGCTCGAAGGTATTTTACGAGATGGTTGAGACCCATCGGGCGAATCCAATAAAGCGATCGAAGGCATCGTCCCCGAAGCTTGGTTTGAATGGGGCCTAGGCACAGAGAAGTACCCGAGCCTAACGCCCTCGGAGGTGGGCATGCTAATTGCGCATGACGCATTCACGACGAGCTCAAGAATGGGAAAACAAACGTTGAGTGAGCTAGTCACCTAGAGCCGCCACGCTGCGCATATAGCTTCTCTGAACCAGCTGTCGGAAACGGTACGCTCACCGGGACCGGACGACCCGCTAGGAGGGAACGAGTCCAAGGCCATCGCCAAATACCCTGCAATGGGGCCGCAGCTACCGCATGCTTCCGGGCGAGACCAATCGATTCACTCCGTGTCATGCCAGAGGTCGTGGGCATTAGAAGGCGCTTTCTCTGGGTTGAGGAACATGCGGCACTGAGGTGACTCTGCTGTGTTGCGGTCGATGTCAACGCCCGACTTGCACGCGGCTGTCCAGAGCCGGGGCCCAGGTGAACCTGCACCATCCGCATATCTATGCAATTTCCCGGAAACGACTCGGAAATGTTCGCCAACTGGAGTGAGGGCAACCGTTCACGGCGGACGTAAACCTGCACAGGGATATATCTGCCCTGCTGGATGTCAGCCATACATACCCACGAGAGTATGTACACGTGCGAGGAGACCGTGGTGGCCACGACGAGCCAGCTGCCTCAACCTCCGAAGTGCGCCAGTATCGACACTACGCTCGTCCACGACCACGGAGCCACAAACTTGCCACGTTAGCGATGGAAATCTTTGGGCACCTTGAGGTGGAGGGTGGCAAACATTTCAACCAGCTGGCAGAGAGCGTGGTGGCGGCGGAGGGTGGATGGAGGGTCGATAGCGAGAATGGGAGCGATGGAGAATCGCCCTTTGTAAATCGTCTTGGTGACCACAAAGGTCGCCATTTCCCGGAGAAACAAGCTCAAGCTAAAGGATCGCCAGGAAGCAAGAAGGAGCCACTGAGGGAGGGGTGACGGACCCGCACCGCTGGCGTCGGGATGGAGCCTGAACGCGGCCTATGATTAAGAGTAGAGGGTAGAGGAGTATGAAATGAGAAAGAAGGCGCAAGAGCAGCAATTGTGTCTGCTAGTTAGAAGTTAAGCAGGAAGTACGTATTGAAGAGAGTTAGACTTTGTGGATAGGTTTCGTTTTAGTTTGGCTTCCGCTGGTTTTCTATTCCCGGGTTTTATGAGTGTTCAACGTTGAAGCTCATGATGTACATTGTTATCGCATGGCGAGCACATATCGTATCGCTGTACGATTAATATAAATTTAGTCAATACATTCTTCAAAATGTACCTTACCTGGTGCATTTACTGTATGTTACACGTACCTGGTATATACTGTTATACTCATTCAGAAAGAAAACTCTTTTTGTTTGTCACACTCTTCTGTCTTGGCTATCTATCGGTAAATCTCACTGGGTGTGCCTTCGGTATTGATGACTTCATAGGTAGAAGAATCAACGTTTGGTGTCTGATTTGTTGGGGTCTTCGCCGGTACCGGCACGTCCCAACATCTATCTTATATATTGAAGCTTGATGGTGCTGGAAGTATATGTTTCGCCTCATCTGGAGTAAACCAGATTATGGCGGGTACGTCAAAAGTGGGTCTGTTCATCTCTTAAAAAGTTAACCCTTCCATTTTCACTTTTTAATTTGTCATCTGACATCTGGCGTCTGACATCTTACACCTGACAATGATGTGAAGCGCTTGTTCTCGTAACCATATCCTGTACCGTCCACATATAAAAGGGAACCCAGAATCTAATGGCCGAAGACTTGAAAAGTTTGTGCCACCCACTATTAATAGTGATGAACCCTTCCTTTGTACAATTACAACAAATATTGGGGTCGCTTTCATTATTAAGCAGTGCGCGTCAGCGCAGAGCCTTTGTAGTACAGCAGGAGTACCGGTAGTGCTCGCCACTAGGAAAAAAACGCAGTCTGGGTTGTTCGCCTTACTATCGCGACGTCGCCCTTGAACAAGCTTGTTGAGCATAGGCCATTGTATAGGAATTCGTGTGACGTAGTGCTTGCCGCTGAGCACGATTTCATTATCCAACTTTCTTGTTTTCCTCCCCAACGTGAGCCTTGCCATGTTCTTTTCGGTTGGGTATTTCTTATTCGTGGGCCTATACCTCGTACTACTACTGCTCGATGTATACACCAGGCACGCTCATACGCTCATACGTAGGAAACAGAGCGCCCCCGGCGGTTGGGGTTAACAAGGGTAGATTGAGATGACTTCCCCCACTACCTCCGGGCGCAACATCTGGTCAGAGACACCAAGAGAGTAGTGACCCCATGGACGTGGACCCGGTTAGGAGGGAGGCGACGCAGGAAACTCGCAGACTTCATCGGAGACGAGGAAGTGTTGAGGAGGGGGGTGACCGCCATCGCCCCGAGGAAGGAGCACACACGGAAGGACGCATCTCTACTAGGACGAGGGAACGCACCCGGGCAGCAGCTAGGACGGACGAGCGAGCCAACATGCAACCATCCGGCGCCGCTCCTTCGCAACAAGAGGGGGGGCGGTTTACGCCGCCGGCACCATTGGTTAGACCAGTACCATCCCAGACGGAACCCCCCTCAGGAGTGCCTCTTCCGCCACAACCGGAGCAGGGAGACATGACCTCATCAGCGGAAACGAGGATGGAGCCACCTCCGACGGCGACTCTCCTTCTCGGGCGTTCGAGAGTACTGGTCGGGGAGCCCTCGCTGTCGCCGTCGGTGACGACGCCTACGCCGCTAGAGCTTCGGTCGCCGATATAGTCCGCCCAGCCGGGGACGTCGAGACAAGCTCGTTCACCAACGGGTGCACAGTCGAGAGCAGAAGACGGACTAGAGACGTTGACGGTGAGGAACCCGACTCCCTCGACAGTGAGGTACCGCTCCACCCCCGGGGCTCATCGCCACCAGATACGACCGGGACTCACCCCTCGACCCCTACACCAGCGGGTTTTCAGCCCACTCCCGGAGGAAGGCCTTCCACGCCCCTACAGCCGCAGTTACACGCAACAACCCGAACGGAAGTGTCCGAGCCGCGCCCAAGGCAGCCTTTGCCAACGGAGCAGTCCCAACCAACGCCACTGACTCCACTGGAAAGGTCGATACACGCACCGCCACCGTCGGCGACGCCGCCACCTTTACCGACTACATCACAGTCGGCAAGACCACCCCCGACGTCACCTGGGAGACTGCCCCAGTAGCCGCTACCGTCACCCCCCCCCCCCCCCTCGATTGGGACACCACTCTTGACATCGGAGGCGGTACTGGCGATTGTAACACAACCGCAGTCAACAACCAGACGGGCGCAACTGCCGCTTCCTAGGACGCCACCAATGACGGCCGGAGGGGTGTCGGAGGGGACGAGCTCGGAACCAGCGTCGACTCCAGAGTCACTGCAGCCGCCACCACAGACAGCGTCACCGACACCCGCAAAACACGGGCAGCCGGGAGTGGAGCACTCTAACAAAAGCTGCGTGCGCTACGAGACCTTAGCGGCCCCGTTGGTTCACCTCCGCACCTGCCCCCACCCACTCCATCTGCCCGGCTATGCCGCCCTTCGCGTCAGAGCGGCGACCAACCTACGTTGCCCGGCATGCAGAGCCACCGTGACAGTCGGCCAAGTCGACCGAAGAGCACTCCAACAGCACAGCGAGGAGGTTGTGGCAGAGGCGATGGCGGTCGCACGACGAGAGATGCCAGCTGGGGGAGGAGGAGGGTCATCTACCAGGGCCACAAGGGACGGGAGGGGAGGAAACGTTATATGCAGCATTTGCCACGATTTGGTGGAGGAAAGGGCCTTTGTGCAAATGTCCTGCTCCTGCGAGGTGCGCCGCCGTTGCACCCATGGCTTCGTTGAAGACGCAATCCGCCGAGCCAGGATCAACGGGGTGCGCATGGTCACATATCGGGTCACGTGCCCGAATCCGGCTCTTCATGACGTGCGCCAAGAGGTAGATCAGCACCCCCTTCTCCAACAAAATCAGAGTCTCGGCGGACATACAGACACGGCGGAGGAGAGAGCCATAGATGCCAGGGTCGTCGCAGCAGAGTCCCGCCTTAGCAAGGGGTCTACTACCGCAACCGAACCGACATATTTGTCGCGGAGTGAGGCCGCGAAAGGAGAGGAAGACATCCGTGGAGATTGGCGTGGCACGGCCCCTCAACTAGCACAAGAGAAAGCGCCATGAGGGGCCCGTGGGGGGGGGGGTGTACTCGATGGGAGAGATGTACTCGATCTCATGCATGGCCGTAGTCGTATGATCATAGACCCACGCATCCCTACAATGCCGGGACGGAGCATGTCGGGTTTTCACCGACCAGGTAGACATTGCTTGCACCAAGCGCGAAGCGCCGTGAGGTGTCCGGCGAGTCGCATGAAGGGTGAACTGCATCCTACTAAGGACCGCTTGTGAGGCGGACTTTCTTGCACATGGATGACAGCTTCCATCAGTTAGTTTAATTTCCGGTACGGCAACTTCCAGAGACAGCAATGGGAGTACTATGTAACTGCCTCTCGGGTGCCTTACCTTGAACACTACGTGATACGATCAATTCCCTTGTGCAGAGTAAAGGTTCTTTACTTCGCACAAATGATCTAACTCGACGACCAGCTGTGGGCGACCGCCAAAAAAAACAAAAAACGGTACCCTGGATGTCTAGCTCATGTAGTGAGCGGCAAGTTTTACAGTGTCGTTGCCAACCGACGCCAACCCAACCCATATATAATATATATATAATAACGGGGCCCGTGGGAAGCAAGTTACAGACCGTGACAGGATGTCTTCGAAGGCTGCCTCGCCCACACGGAGTGTGCCGTGGAAACATTACATGGGGCCTCCGACAGGGGAGATGATCGGTTCGGGGTAGCAACCCGAGAAGGGAACGGATCGCCCCGTAGGAGAGCGTTCCGCCTGACAGATATACTGCCAAGTCTACACCAACGTTTCGATGGCACGACAGAGTGGGCTGTCCTCCGAAGGGGACAGTTGGCAAGATCGTGGCGGTCAGCGATTTTGGAGGAGGAGGGCCAACAAACAGGAATGTGGGAGAGGGAAGAGGCAAAGACAACATGCACGTACTGCGGACTGGCTTTGGCAGAGTTAACAACGGGGTCAGGGTGCATTCACAGGCCGATACCCGTCCCGTGCCCCCACGGAGGGTTTGCGCACTCCAGCTGCATGCTGAAACGAGCAGATCGCCTCGCGAGAGGACATGTAGACCCGAGGTCCTGCATTGCGTGCAGCAGCGAGTGGTGGGCGGGGGGAAGACGACCTCCCCGCCCGGTAGAGCTTGCTAGTAGTAGTGCCTGCCAACTAACGAGTTAGGAGAAAGATGGGCCTGCGTTGAGGAACACCATACAATTCGCCGACCCCCTTCAACGAGACGTCCCAGGACCGGGGCCGGCTGATATTTTCTGACAACCGGCGTTTACAGCTCTTTCGAGCTCATGGTACGTGCCCATGGGAGGAGCCCAACCTCCTCGTTCCTCTTGTGCTCTGTGTGCAGTGATGCTCTGGGTCTTGCCTCAAGCGGCCTACCTCGATTTCCCCCGCTCGAGGGATGATAAGCGGCTGTTGACCGTTACCGCACGCTGTTCGTCGCGTTCGGGATCCGATCACAAAATATCCTGCTCCGGCTACCAAACCGACGGCTCTACATTGGGCCCCACGTCCAAGAATACTTGGCGGGCCTCGACACCGAGTGGGAGGAGCGTCTCACACGATGGACCCTCGGGGTTCCAGACACGCTGCAGGAGGGTATCGCTCCCCCTCCCGTTCCGGTGCAGGTGGCGCCCTCACCGAGAGAAACGGAGTCGACGATTGAGAGCGACCCGATGTTGAGAAGGCAGCGGGAACAAGGACACGAAGCTCCGGGCTCCTCAGAAAACCACCAGAACGAGGGAATCAGGAATACCATGCCAGAAGAACAGCCCGGAACGCCCCGAGCAAGGAGGTCAGAGGCCGCGTCGACATCACCTGAGGTGACAGTTCCAAGCAACGGGGGGTGGGGGGAAGCGTTCGCAAGGGATAGGAGAGGCCGAACGAGGGGATCTGGAAGAGGGTCACAAGCAGTCAGTGCGGGAAGAGGGAAGGACACTAGTACGGAGTGAAACACCAGGCAGAGGAATAGTGCGTCACCTTCATTAGCAGGCCGGGGGGGGGAGAGGGGGACAGAAGAAGCGAGGGGGGGGGGGGAGGCTGGGGTGGCGGGAGGAGCCGGGGGAGTGGAGCGAAAGGGGGGAGCGGGTGAAACGGAAGGGGTGGGGGCAGCGGGGGGGGTGAGGGGAGCGGGGGGAGCGGAGGGAGAGGGGGCAGCGACAAGAGAGGGGGGTAGCGGGGAGAAGGGATAGTGCAGCACTCTTCTTAGCCGGCCTGGAAGGGGGAGAGGGGAGCGGGGGGGGGGGGGGAGAGAGAGGACGGAATGAGCAAGGGGAACAGGGGGAGGGGAAGGGACGAGGGGAGCCAGGGGAGCGGGGAGAGCAGTTGGAACAGGGGGACCAGGGAGAGTGGGGAGGGCGGGCGGAGTGGACCGAGCGGGGAGAGCGGTTGGAGCGGAAGAAACGGCGAGAGGAGGTAGGGTGGCGCCCTCGCTAGCAGGTCTGGGTAGGGAGAGGGGGGGGCAGGAGAAGCAGGGGGGACAGCGGAAGCGAGGGGAGCGGGAAGTGTGGAAGTGGTTGAGAGAATAAGGGGAGCGGGAGGAATGGAGAGAGAGCGTGGATTGGAGAGCGCAAGGCGGACCCGGGGATCGGGGGTGATGGAGAGGACGGGAGGGGCGGGGACGGGTACAAGGAGCGAAGCTAGCGGAGATAGGGGAGGGTAGAGGGAGGGTAGAGGAGAAGCGGAAACCGGACGAACGCGAGCTAACGGTAGAGAGGGAAGCGTAGGGAGAGAAGCGAGCCAGAAGTAGAGGGAGAGGAGCAGAAACTAACGACAGGGGACCCTGGACCTCAAACGGCGAGGCTCCGGCAGCTAGATCTTCCAGGGCGCAGGAGAGGAGAACAGGGAACGGGACACGCCCCCGGGCCTATCTTGGCGACACCACAGGTGGAGTGGCGTGCGGGGTCTGTGGTGTAACACTATAGCTAGGGCACCGGGTGATACGTTTTCCATGTGGGCAAGGGCGCCACGTGCTCCACGCTCGTTGTGTAGTTGAGGCCCTATTGAGAGGCACGGCACCAGCACCACTCCGCTGTCCAGCCGTCGACTGCAAAAACCCGGCATCCAAGACGGAACGCACTGGAGGCAGCCGTCCGGGCCGACCCGGGTATTCGCAATCGGGCGGCGCAAATTGGAGGGGGGGGCATAGGTGACGAGGACCTACGCAGCCGGGGACGTTGATAGGGATGGGACGAAAACAGCCTGGGCATAGGGCCACCACTCGATGTTGTTTCCTTGGAGGACCTGGGGCAACGTTTCGCAACCGGGAAAACAGTGCAGCCGCAGCTGGCAGAAGAACATGCGCGCCCGAGCGTTCACGCCCTTGGCATCCTCAACCACGCTATGGGAGAGCACCGGCCGAACCGGGACTCGGCGACACCGAACACGCTTCTTCGGGCGATAAAGTTATGGTACCTCATGCCAGCCCTGCTCCACTCACTGGACGGCCGGAGAAAAGAGGAGACAGAGGTGCGCACTGGTGGAGAGCGGGGACATAGTGCTCCTGCTCCCATGGCTGATAGCATAGACCAGGAGAGAGGGTCTGAGACAACGGTATGTCGCCCAGGGAGCTTCGAAAGAGGCGAAGCTTGAACGAGCGTCGTCGGCGTGTCGCCGCGCGGGAGGGGTCAAAGTGTCAGCACGCGACCTTCTGGCTGAATCACGATCAGCAGGGAACGAGGAGGCGTGGAACACATTGGAGGCCAAGTTCTCCCCCCCCCGAAGACCACGCCGCCGCGTCCGC
The DNA here is from genome assembly GCA_031763025.1 of Macrocystis pyrifera. Taxonomy (NCBI): domain Eukaryota; class Phaeophyceae; order Laminariales; family Laminariaceae; genus Macrocystis; species Macrocystis pyrifera. The sequence goes on from JASSKH010000008.1 coordinate 11,119,471, forward strand.
GGCGGCGGCGGCAGTGCTGGTGAGCACCACCGAGTTGGCAGATGGAAACGCCCCCCCGTGTCGCCCTGACGATAAGAACGCCTCCGAGGTGCTCTTCGACGTCATCAGCTCCCGGAGCGCCCTCAGGCCCCTTAAACGACGGTCAATGATTTGCTCATCTACAATCCATCATTCATACCGACATCGGCAGAGAGGAGTTTCGAAGGGGTATGACAGCCTGCTGGCGGAGAATTGTCGACGAGCCGGACGCGCTCCTACCAGACGTCTTGCAGCTCTTCTTGCCGTCGAGCCTCACTACACTGGGGGAAAAGTGCCGGCCGGTTTGCGTGGGTATGACGTAAAGGAGGCCCATCACCGCAGGGGCCATGCGACAGTGAAGACCGCGGTTGGGGGACGTTAACCGACAGGTGAGAGAATTTGGGGTCGCCGTACACGGGAGTAGAGCATGTGGGGTTGAGGGCTAGGATGCTACACGAGACGGGCAACTGGCTCGTTCTCACGGACTGCTCCAACCCCTTCAACACCGTTAATAGAACGGCGGTGCTATTAATAGAAGAGGTGGCAATTGCGTGCCAGCGCTCACGCCCTTAGTGGCCAAGTGCGACGGTACAAGACCAGCCGACGTCTTTTTCCGAATGGACTCATGGTAGACCAGGACGATCTCTTGCTCCAGCGATGTCCAGCAAGGGGACCCCATGGGACCAGCAATGTTCTGCCCGGCGTTGCAACCGGGGCTGAAGCGATCCCGGCAGAAATTCGAGAGAGAGGGGGTGGAAGCCTTCGCATACATGGACGATGTCTCTCTCAGCCATACAGGGATCACGGTCAACACGGTTAGAGCATTCGCCTTCCTCCGGCGAGAGTTATATGGCATCGATATTGTGGTCAACGTCGCCAAATCAGTAGCACTACCACCTAAAGGGCATGCCCCGACGGCGGAGAAGATTCGCTGCTTGAAATCGTTGAGGTCCACATCGCAGATGAAGGAGGGGTGACGGTGGTGGGTGTCCCGATCGGCACGGAAGAATACCTGCGGGGGCGAGCAATGGAGGTAGTGAGGGATGGGGGCGCCCACCGCCTTGCGCGCTGCCTCACTACCATGCCCGGCAAACAAGCATCGGCCTTCATCACCGTCGAATCTCTCGGGCAACGTACGAGCTACAGTACCTCGAAAGGGCTCTCGACTCGGGGTTGTCCCTCGAAGCATGTGAAATGGAAGACAGCGGGGCGCAGTGGGCGTACGAGAAAATCCTCGAGCTACCGGAAGCGGCGGAGGCACAGTCGTTCTTCCAGGAGGGGTGCCCTGATAGTCGGCTGACTCTCAAACCAAACCAGCAGGCCCAAGCACTATACGGGAGCGGGAGGCTTGGGACTGCCGTCGACAGAAGCAAGGAGAATGTCGGCATCCATCAGGAGCGGAGTGGGGGCCTTGCCGAAGATCCTAGCAGACCTAACAGGCCCGCTAGGCGATAAATTGAGGAGGGGGCTCCCAGAATCAAAGGTAATTGCTCAGCTGGAAGACAGCTTGCGGAAGGTTCGGGACACATGGGGCGTGACGAAGGAAGCGATGGCGGGCATCGTCAACGAGTCTTGGCTGGAATGGGGTCTAGACGCAGAGAGGGACCTGGCCCCAAGACCCTCAGAGGCCGACATACTGGCTGTCACGATGCCGTGACCACAAACTCGCGCAAAGCCCAACAGAAGTTGGGTAACTGGTGAGCCAAGGTCGGCACGCTGCCCACGCCGCTTCGGTGGCAGAGCATCCGGAGACGACAAGCTCCCCCGGACCGAGCGACCCGACAGGGGGGACAGAGACCAAAGCCTTCGCCAAGGCTCGCTACGGGCGTCTACAGGAGCAGGAGCTACGGCATGCCTTCGGGCGAGGCCAACAGACTCACTCCCAGTCATACCCGCAGCAGAGTTCGTGGAGATGGGAAGACGATTCACGGGGATCGAGGAGCACGTGGCAACGAGGTGCCTCAGTTGCGATGCAGTTGACGTGGACACCCACCACGCGCGCATCTGTCCAAGAGCAGAGGCTCAGGTGAATCAGCACCAACCGCCGGTCCACGCGATGTCCCGTATATCTGAAGCGGCTGGGAGTTCAACACAAGTGGAGAGCGGCGAACCGTTCACCGCAGACCGAAATCTGCGGATGGACGTTATCGTCAGGATAGGAGGTGCACGGGACGTTCCTAACAGGGAGTATAGGGAGAAGTCAATCCTGCTGGACGTCACCCATACTGACCCTCAAGCGCAGATACACCTGCGAGGAGGCAGCGCTGATCACGATGGATCAGCAGCTGCTTTTCCCTCCGAGGCGCGCAAGCGTCAATACTACGCTCGTCCGGAACATGTGTCCTTTGACGAACGGAGTCACAAACTTGCCACTTTAGCAGCGGAAATCTTTGGACGTCTCGGGGTAGAGGGCAGTAAGTTCATCGACCAGCTGGCAGCTAGTGTCATGGGGGGGAGGGACGGTGGGTCGATGGGAAGGAAAGGAGTGGTGAAGGAACGCCTACTCCAAATCGTCTCGGTGACTACGTAGGTCGCCATCTCGAGAAGGGTGTCGTGATTCAAACTCCACCTTAGGGGTCTACCGGAATCAAGAAGGAGTAGGGGGGGGGAGGATGACAGACCCACACCATCGAGCTTGGATGCGGCTTAAGATTTAAGAATATAATGTAAAGAGTACGCATTGACATAGCGGAAGGAGCAAACAACAGAGTATCGTAGATAAAACGTATGAAAAAGTAGACATAGAAGGCAGACAGACCTTGTGCATAGGTATTCTTTGTTTCCGGGAATTTCTTCTTGCAGGAATGTTTTGAGTGTTCAAAGTTCGAGCTCATGCCGCGCAATATCGAATGGCAAGCAGAACAACAATATACATATAAATCAGGTAACAACACAAAAACGAACTGTTAAAAACACAATCCGCTGAATGAACCGTTACATTGATGATGTGGAACGTCAAGTGGTGCGATATCCGAGGTCCGGAAGAGTGAGGTCCCTTCGTTCGATTATGTATCCCATAAAAAGGAAAACAGGGAAGTATCTCATGTTCAAAAACAACCTATGGCAGCAGTCGTCAGTATCACCTAGTCGCTGCTGCACAACACGGGGTTACCTGGTACAACGTAGCTCGTACTCCCATACGTGGGCAGCGCCTATTTAGGAGTAGTGATCTGTTACGCAGGACGATTTTCATGTGATACATTGCCAGTACGCAACAGCGGGCATTACACTCTAAGAGCGTACTCGTGCACAGAGTTAAAAATAACTTGCAACATCAGTAGTGTCGCACATGTAACACGTATGTACTGGTAGGCATGGAGAAGATATCTTTAGTATCTGCAGAATCTACCGGTGCTTGCTGCGGCACATGTAGTACGTGCACACTGGTAAATCATGGAGAATATATCTTCATTATCCCTCCGGGACCAGGAGCATAGTATTAATTCTGACTGAATTAACAACATAGGTAGGCTACACGGGGTCATGAGTACGTATCCCAAGAAATAAGGGTTGTTGCAGTAAAATTGGGGGTCTCCCTGTTGTTTTTGTCTGAACGAAATCTGAGAGTCATCCTTTTTTCGAGCCGTGAGCGCACACGCGGACCGCTCACATTTGAGCTCACTCCACGTTTGCCCACCATCAGCTTCCAGCTGAGCAAACCAATCAACATATCGGCCTGGGGTCGCCACTATTCTTTTTTTCCTATTGAAGCTTCTCGTGCAAGTCACCCGATAGTCAGAGATTAAAGCGTTTGCCTCAAACATCGACTCTATGTTGAACGGTCATCGGCAATCGAGTCTAGTCGTACACATCAGCTACGAGTTGGTACACACTCCAATCGCCATGTCTAACAAAACTTGCGTAACTCACTTACCATGAGAAAACACGGTGGAGCAATGTGGAAGATTGAACGGAGGAAATCTGGGGTTTGTGGAGAGGTATTGAATCGTTGAAAAGAGGTGATGGGCAAGAGGGTCATAGAGTTGACGACGGGTTCAGTTGGTTGAACTGGGAAGCCAGAACCAGGGAAGGGTTGAGATAGAAAGGAAGAATATTGCTTATCCTGACTCCGATATCGAGGAAAAGCTCGAGGCGAAATTGGATACTCATAATCTCACCGGGGTAGAAATCGAGTATTGAACGCTATCTTCATGGTAGCGTCGTTACTGTTCAGGAGTCCTCATTAGAGAAATACCTGTTTTTTTTGTAAGTACTGCCGATTTTGTCGCAATGAAAGAACCATGACAACAACCCGCCGGCCAACTGCTTTCAACGATGCCTCGAATTAAAAAGAAAGTTCGCGTTCTCGTTTTTCTTTTGCCTTTCTTTGTGGTATCCTCAAAATACGATTCCAGCCAAGTATTAAAAAAAAAAATCAATATTGAAATAACCCACACATGCAGAAAAGCACTTTGGGCACGATATTCTCTAGGGTTTACCCTAGGGTAATTTTGAAGCAAAATTAATTTCCTGTCCTAACGGACAAAATGACAAAAAACGGTACACCAGCGCTTTTTTTGCCATTTTACGGTACGAAAAACTTTAACCAGGCCATCAGGGTACACAAAACCCAAGTAAGATGGCATTTTCTGTCAAGGTATACCGTTTTTTTTGGCGAAACATCCATGTCCGTCCGTCTCACTTGCAAAAATGCCAAAAACGGTACACCATCGTATTTTTGCCAGTTTACGGTACGAAAAGTAAAACAAGGTGATCAGGGCACACCAAACCCAAGTCATATGACATTTTCTGTAAAGGTATACCGTTTTCTGGCAAACAAACAATGTCCCGGTACAGCTTATATTTTCGAACAAACACTGCGTGCGTCAATAGAAGCGCCTTCTCGTACTCATATTCATACGAACATACCACGTACGAGTCAAGCGTTGCTTACATAATCTGAAGCCATTTTGTGTCGTTTCATGCGCGTGCGTGTAGTCAGAACACGGTACCGCTGGCGAGCCCGGCGCCGCCGCGGGTGTCAGCGGGTGCTAGCAGGCAGAGGGGGTGTTGCAAGTAGCGCCTTCGCCGTTTGTATATATATATATATATTTTTTTTGTCCATCATTTTTACTTCCCAGCCCACTCGTAGGAGGTTTAACCCTCGACGATCTTCTGGACAAGCCGTGGTCACAGGTGTCGTCCCTTCTCCCCCCCGGTACGTGCCTTTATTTTTTGTCGCCCATAGGGTTCAGCATTCCCACTGCTCATCGATTTTCATCGAATGTAGCCAACTCACGCTTTCGCGCTTTCCGCTTATCAATTTTTTTTTTTTATGCAAGAAAAAGTCCCTATGAGCATGCACTCGGTGGGACTTGAACCCACGAAATTGATCTTGACAGGCACGCGGACCACCTACCAAGCCACCGGGGACGCCGGCCTGGCTAGGCGTAGCATGTGTCTCGAGACACACAGGAAGCACAAATGGTATCTGTCTGGCTTCCTTATGAGGCTCCGCTTGCACCATATACGAGATATAAGGGTCGTTTTGATATGCGAAATAGTATTCAAGCGGTGCTTATTTTTGGGACCAAACTAAGCGTCAAAGAGACTTCAATGCATTTTGAGCACCAACTTTGTCGAAGTGGCGAAGCAGGGCCACGGTGAGCACCGGGCTTGACGCGAGGCGGGCGACGACGCTCACTGTGGCAGAGAGGGAGGAAAACTTTATCCGGACCCAATCGATGATGGGGTGGTCGCGAGACGGGCGGGCGGCGTACAAGGCTAAGAGGGTCTGCTGTTCGTTTTTTTTCTTTTTGACCGGTGGAACGGGCAAGCGGTAAACGCAACTCGTGAGTCACGTTTAAAAAATCAACTCAGGGGACGATAAGTAACTATCCCCTTGTACCCGCGTCGTCCAACCCCATACAAACATACAAACCGTTGGATACTCCGGTCAGCAAGTCAGGCGATCTTACGTACCGAACACATGCCAAGGCTGAGACTGACGCGGCCACGAACCGCGGCTGAGCAAGATACGAAAGCAAAATCGCTCGCAGTAGCCTTTGTCCTTTTGTGGTCTAGTCTAAAGCGCTAGATTCGAGCAGCTACCTCGGCACGAGCAGCGAGAAGCCTAACAATAACAACACAGCAGTCCAGGTTGAAGTATGCCTTCAAAAAAGAGGTGGGCGCAGATGTGCAGATGATGTAGACTGCTGTAGACCGACCTACCGTTGTATCTATCGCTGTCGCTCGTGACTCTTGACCAGAGGGTTTGGCTGTTGATTCACAGCAATTTTTTTCCTTGTGTCGAATGTGTCCCTGTTTGGTTGGTCGGATCTGTACGTCAGCTGTGAGTTCAACCGATCGGTCGATACTCAACTTTCTGCACACCCCCGACAGCTCATGAGCTAGCTCATCTGTTGTGCATAGCTCACGCTTCGAAAATGTGCAGATGAGCTACCGCCTGTAGCTCAAGCCGGGGGAAACATGTGTAGCTCATGTAGCTCCTATAGCTCATCTCGGGCGCAGATGAGCTACTGTAACTCATGTAGCTCCTATAGCTCAGCCTGGGAAAATGTGTGTAGATGAGCTATCTTCTGTAGCTCAAGCCTTCAAAACATGTGCAGATGAAGTACCACCTATAGCTCAAGCCTTCCAAACGTCGACGCCGCCGACAGAGCTGGGCTAAAGCTGGACGGGCTCCCTCGAGGTGTCATCGGCTGCTGTCCGGTTTACAGGAAGTTCTCCATCGTTGGTAAAGGCAAGCGGAAATTCACCATCAACAGAATGCAGGTGCCTCTGTCTCTTGGTATTCTTTCCTCAGTCTATCGAGCACAAGGCGAAACCATCCCTAAACTTGTGCTCGACATTCGTAAGCCAGTAGACGGCTATATGGACAGCGCGACTGTCTACGTCGCTCTGTCCCGAGCGACCGATGCCAGCAAGCTCTTCTTGCTGTCGCCGGTAACTCTCGACCACCTGACCCATCCACAGGACGACGATGTAGTAGCGGCTATGATCGACCACCTCGAACGCCTCGACAATGCTACACTAGCCTTGTTCTTGGATGATCCCTCTTCATTCCGACCGGTCACGACAAGTCCTCCGGCTAGTTATACATCCCACACCAACGACGGACAAACAGACACCGGCTCCATCCGCCCTTCACCTTTTCTGCCGCCCAATGTGAACAACAATTGCTTCTTCAACACCGCCATCGCCTCCGCCATATAGCTGTTTGGGAAGGACACCCTCTCCCCAACCCAACCATGGCAACACCAGCTGGAGCCATCTTCTTCTCCACTCTTCCGGCTGTGCGTGCCTGCATGTTCGACGGCAAGCCTCTCCAACGCACCCTCTTGGTAAGTTCTTGGTTGCTCTGCTATCCACACCTCGTCGTAATAATACCCCCCAATACTTACCGGCGCCCGCAAGTACCCATATATACATAAATACTACGTTGTGCTTTCATGTGTCTTCTAAACGTTTTGTACCATTTCGTTCGGTATGCGTCGCATTCTTTGGCGGAATGCAGGATTCTTTGGTTCAAGCACGTGACAAGATCCTTGGTAGTAGCGGCCTACCGGGCGCAGGATCCGTAATGGGAACGCCAGGCTCCATATACGAAGCGATCACCCTTCGACCTGATGATCAACTCCACCCCAACAGCGGGTGGCCAGGTGATGTCGTGGAACGGCATGCTCGTATCATGTACACTCGGACGGCTCTCGGATTCAAGTGACGTTTTGTTTACCAGGTATGTCTTTTGTTCGAAATAGCGGCAACAGCAGCATCTGCAAACATGTAATATTCTACGTGGCAAATATCGACGTCGCGAGAGAATTGTCATACCGCCGGCCAACCTTTTGTTATATGGTAAAACCCTAGGGAACAGCGAGGCAACCCTTGCCCTGCCCTACAATAGATATCGCTTACTTTATCCCGGACGATTGTGGTGACAAAAAACGATGTGATCATGATCCAAGTTTTTCGGTGTAATATGTCCATTTCTGATGGCGCTGACGCCTTTTCGGCTGTGTTCGCTTTTTCTTGCTGCTCGGCAGGAGAAACGAAAATTTCCGACAATGCTTCATCAGCGACATAAAAGATGGATACATTTATTTTCATGTGTTGCACAAAAAATCTTGGATATGATCACACATATATACTATATAAGCAGCTTATATTACAGCCATCCGGGATAAAAAATGTTTTTTTTTTAATCCAAAATCAGTTATAGCTGGCCACTTTTCGGCCAAAATTAAGGCCATTCCAAAAACAAGTACAAAACATACGCCAGGAGCCCTGCTATTGGCCAGGCTGGCATCGTACCTGACTTTGGCTCGAAAAGGCCAAGGCATACCTGGTTTTGTCTTCTCTCGAGCTTTCAACTGGCTTTGGCCAACTTTGAACGAATCAGAGAGGCCATACGTATACTGTTTTTTCTCTGTGCATGCGTGTGGGGTCCCTCGGTTGGAATTCTTGTGTATAAACTCTGTGTACTCGTACAGTACGTACGTTGGTACTTATACATACCTACGTACGTCACTTTTTCTTCTTTGGGGTGTGTGCTTCAGTTATTAACAGTAGTTGTTGTGAGCTTGTGACGTGTACTCTGTTGTTTTCTATGGTCACAGGATCCTGGAGTGATATTAAATCAGCACCATGGACATACATACACGGCATTTCGTCTGCACCAACCTCTTCGCGTCGAGGTGATCTCAGGTGTGGTACGGCAAGATAGTTGCGTGCCGAGCAGGCTGTTCCGCGAGGATGGTCGAGAAGCTTCAAAGCTGTCAACGGGGGGGGGCGCTTGACTAAATACTCTTGGCGCTCCCGCCGTGGCGAAACAAACGAAGCCTGGTGAAACTCTCTGCAGGTCCAAGTGGAGCCCGTAGTATACTAAATTAAACAAGAAAACAGATTTTGGAGGCCACACGCTTAACGTTTAGGCGCATTTTTTATGGATTTGCACCCATACCGCTCGTGGTGGGCGTTTTTTACTTGGTTTTAGTATATACCTGATTTTGACCCAAATGGATCAGGTATACCTGATTTTGACCACACAGCCCTAAAAGAATCGTCATCGTATGCCGAGAATGTGTTTTTTTTCTGGGTGTTTTTCTGACTACTGTATTTTGAATATGTACCGAAAATAGTATTCTAAGGATACTGCTATGGTCTCGCCTCTCCCCTGCGGCCGTCGGGCGCGAGGCCTTGATTGAGCTGCGACAACATCGCTCACGCCCTCCCCGCCTAGCATCCCGGACTGCCCCTTCATCTACAACACAGGTGGCCACTGGAGTACCTTGAGAGCGTACTCTGGTGGACCTTAAGCAAAAAAACACCTTGAGCCACAAATCTCAACGTCGATCATTGCCCAACGTGAACATTCACAACGTCCCCGGATTGTCGAATGTACGTGTCACAATGTACTCAGGTTCGGAAACGTACCAGGTCAAGGTGCTGTGTTTTTTGTTACACAGTTGACAGCACAACAAAAATCGAAATCGAATCGAGAAACAATCCACAAAATGAAAAACGACAAAAACAAAGCAAAATCATGAAATCCGGGCAAAAAAACGAAACACGAAAAAATACCGAAATTGATGGAGAAAACTGATATGTATACGAAAAAATGTACAATGAGATTGGAGAAGACAACATAGACTAAGTGCAGTGCATAGGCCCACAACAATACATGTTACACCAACTCACGACAAGTCCTGTTGTATGGTCAGCAATGTGATGTTTTTTCCAGTATATATACATTTTCTGGTCTCCCTCGCTGTTTTACACTGCACAAAACCGACATTATGTGCGGCACATGCGCTACACGCAAAAATCACCCAAAACGTACGTTAAAATTAAGCAAAACATGTGAAACCTCGGCACATACAACGTTCGGTGAAGAAGAATGTTTTGTGCTATTTTTCATGCTTCTAAAAATAATTCCGCGTCTGTTCTGCGATAAACGAAAAGTTGCCAAAAATAACACTACAAATATTTTGATAAAAAAATGCGATCGACGCCAAACTCACCTCTTGCACGATGCAAACATCATTGTTGCACATACATACCTGGTAGACGGCAAGTCGCAGTTTAACTTCACCCATTGTCAACTTCATGCCCCTCTTCCCCATCCCTTCCTTCTTCTCAATCATGCCAACGATTCAGTACCCCTCCGCAAGCCCCAAATTTCCTTCGTTCAATATTCCATGTTATATTTCGTCAATATATCATACATATAACAACAACATTGTATCATACATTCAAACAACAAGCAGTATACAACTAATAAAAAAATGTGTCATGGGTGTTGGAGAGAAAAAAAAACTCAAACAATCGATGCAAGAACATCCACAAACCTAACGACGCCGTCACATGTAACTAAAAGTTCACGACAGGACGTCTCACAATCGAGGTGCATTTGTTACGTTACGCGAGCGTTGCGGTACACGCTTTTCCTGTCGCCGCAACGTTCTAAGGTTGTGGTTTCGCCACAACGTCCCGCCACGTACCCAAGTGGCCACCTGTGAAGCCGTCACCATTTGTTTTCACCCCCATGCATCTGCCCGTGTCCACGATCGCCACACACCCGCCCAGACCCCGCCTTCCGCCCGGAGGAAGCCGTGGTTTACAATACCACAAAAAGCCAAGGTGAAAAAGGCAAGAACGCGAATTTTCTGTTTTACTCGAGGTATCGTTGACCACAAACGGTGGGCGGGTTGTTGTCGCGTCATGTTGTCGTCGTGGTTTGACAATCGGCAGTACCCACAAGAACAGGTTTTTCTCAAATAAGGACTACTGCTTTAACGTTCTTAGTCTGCAGTCCTTGGCCACTCTCAACTTTCCACTTTCCTACTTCCCTGCATATCGATAGCCACTAGCCCTATGTGCAGGACGGGCCGGCACACATCTTTGTGCAACGTGCGAGTTTTATTGGTCAAGGCTGGCCTTCCGGCCGCCCGGATGTTTTGTTGAAAAAACGCCACCAGAACACGCGGAAGAGCTGCGTGACTACCCCTGCCGACCTCGAGCCCCCCAAAGGATTGGGGTTTGAGTTCGAGTTGGGGTTCGGGTTGGGGTTAGGCCTGGGGTCGGGTGGGTCTGGGCCGACGTGCACAAGTGAAATTGACGACACACAGACTGCACAACGTCTTGTGCCCACCAGCTAAAGCCATCAACTGCGGGTGTTCCACATATTGTATTGTTTTTGCTACCCGGGGACATTTTACCCGGCGGGTATCCGCAGCTGAATCTTTGAACAAACAACCAACCCCTGCCACCCGGCGGGCTACCCCCCAACCCCCTCATGACGGACCCTGCCTTAAGCTGCGCGTTGCTGCAACATCCCCGACATATCTATTCTGACAATTTGTGGTGGTCCGCTATGCACGATTTCGTACGAAGAAAATTGTGGTACCGCATCAGTCTGCTTGTGTGCTGCGGGACTGTGCTTGTCAGAGTCGCCGCAGCTTCACAGCAGGACGGATCTACATCGAAAGCTACAATTGCGATGGATCCAGCAGCCGCAAAAGTGTTTCCAAGCGCTCAGTTCAGCCCAGCATGCGACATTATCAGAATCGAAGGGCTGGGCCCGCTGGGTGGGGACTACGCCTTGGTCAACGAACTGACTGACACGGACGGGACACCGGCTTGGATTGGCACTTGGGCAGACACCCAACATTTGCTGCTATCGTGGCAAGTAGACGAGCGTGTGTGGGCGATTTGGGCACACGGCTTGAGCGTACCGCTATTTCACGCTTTCGTGGAAGGCACCTCTGACGTGCCCCCGTCAAAAAGTTCACGATGGAGGATGTATTCCGAGAGCACGTCCGTCTTCGAGGAAGTCGACAGTATGGTCTCAATTGCCTGTCCAGGTAAGTTCCCCGTTACATATACTGGTACCAGGTACTACTGCTGTATTGCTGCGAGCGTCGGGTTGTGGGACCGGGTATATAGCGAACGAGACTACCTATCCCTAATTATACACATATCATATGGGGTGGTATCAACCGTTGATTGGTAGTGCCCAGCGATGCGATGACTACGTACAGTACGCGTCATGCCTGCGTCATGTTGTTAAGAACTTGGTAGCGAAGAATTTCAGGCTGAGTATTCATAGATTCAAGAATTTACGGCTTAGCAAGCAACTGTGCTCTTCAAGTACGCCACTCTAAATCCTACTTAATGGCCTTTGAGAGCCTGCGCTCAACGTTGGTATCACAACGAGCCGCCACCTTCAGTCCTGGACAGTGGTATTAATATTAATAGTATAATTCTGCGTGCGTATCTCCTTGCATTGTAGACCGGGCACACCCCAACCCCTTACGATATACCCTAGGTGCCCGGTCCGTTTCGTTTTGGCTGATCGTTGCTGCACGTGGGGGACAAACCAGTCAAATTATATGTACTTTAGCCCCCCAAAAAACGGGACTGCTGTAATCGTCACTTTGTTTCCACATTTTCCTCCCTTGATGCTTGAAGCCCCAAACGAGCAACGCATGATGAGATACTGCTCAAAATCGCACGATGGAACCCGCCACCAATCGAGAACGAAAAAAATACCTCCATTCAGCCCTTGTTATGTTTCAAACTCGGTGAATTCGTGAGTAGTACTGTCGTCCGTATCTAGCTGCCAGGCATCGTGCTGTGCACCGGCACCACCTTGTCTCCAACACCTACCTGTGTGTTTAGTGCGTCGAAGAAACGAGTACTTCGAACGAAATGTCACCCCGTTTCATATATATGGGTATTTTATGCTCTTCAAGCCGGAGCAAACCGTGACGACCCTCTGCCCGTTCTGTGCATTGACATTGATTCGCGCAGCTTGTACAGCGGTGGCGATTTCGATGCTGCCGGGCTCTCTAGCCGCGTGTGAGGGGACATATCGCCTTCGAACCGCGAGTCGCAAGGCAGGCATCTTGTCGTGGTCTCATGCAACCGATGAGAGCTGTGAGATGCACCACGACAAAGCCGGACATGCCTGGGTAGAATTGGGAACCCCCATCGCCACGGGTGGATCTTTTACGGTACATGAGGTCCTCCACAGCGAATACTGGATTTCGTACGCGGAGGCAGGAGGGGTTGCGGGATCAGCAGGTAATGGAGCGAACGTTGTGTGCACATCAGCAGGGCGGACCACCCGTTTAGTGTTTGATTTGGTTGGGTCGCGAGAGGACATTAACTCACCACGAGAGAAACATGACGGAACAGTTGCTCAGTCGTACGTTCGATCCAGCGACAACGCAAGGCTAATCTCTTCGCAAGATGGCTCTCTCATCAGCGCTACTCACAGTAACATTCACCTGCGGGTATCGCGAGGCGACCAGCTCCGACAGACACAGAGGCATGCGCCCAACGTGTCAGGTGCGCACCTCGCAGACGAAAACGCGCGTGGGACCGCGCTATGTGTGAAGATAACGATGAACGGAAAAGAGGTGCGGACAACCTCCTTGGAAACAATGGCCATCCAGGGGATCCGCATACCGCATTCCTCGAACGGTATTGAGGGTACCCATGTGTTTGAGGTGTGTATATTTGAGCAAGACAGGGGAGAGACTAAGGAGAGCCGGCTCGACAGAAAGCGACAAAGCTGCGCTGCGAGGGCTCTGCTAACACTTGAAATATTTTCGGCAGAAACACAGATGGTTCAGAGTCGATCTACAAGCGAAACGATGCTGACACCCAGAGTCATGGGTAGCGACGTCGGGGTGGAGAAATATGGAGCCGAGGGTACCCGTGTCGTCTTTCTCGTCGATCTTGCTGTGGTGGATGGCATGAAACTCAGCACGCTTCACCTCATGAAGCACCTACCGGGCACATTCAGGGCATCTACACTAGACCTGACTTGCGCATGTGAGTATGTTTTATATCACGCGGTTGCCAGCGAATTGCGCAAATCTAGATCACTATGTTTCCCCCCCCTAAATTCCTAGATAATTTGGTACTGTTCAGAAAAAAAGTTTCTTTTCGAAGACCTTTTTCAAAACGTGTTTTTGGTCGAGTTACGGTTGCATTGCCCGAAAGCCACATCGACCGGCGATACGCTCGTATTAGAAGACTGCATGGTAGGTGCCAAGTACAAATCGTTTGGAGTTCAGACATTTCGGCTCTATTTTTTGCACAATGGTTTCGTGTTTAGAAATGTATTAATGCAATACACGCCAGCGACGGTAGAGTTAGCACCTGGAGCTCTGAAGCTCCTCACACGAGGAGATTTATATCCCACCCAACCACCGGTCTTGAAATAAACCGTCCCATGATACAACCCCATGGGCTGGATATCTAACGACTGATACTGTGAAAAATACACATCATATCAAAATACCTTTTCTATTAGAGGTTATAATAGCTCTTCAGCTGCAATGGCTGGTGAGCCCCGTCAGTCATGAATGCTTAGGCCCAAAATTGCAACCCCTACCGAAGCACGGCCCCTTGAATGATAATTCTCCGCATATGTAGTTATTCCGCATCTATATTAATTACTATCCCGAATTTCTACTTTCCCAGCACCTCTTACCATTCCGCATATACCAGTATCCCGCAAACAGGACTATCGCGTCGACCAGTGACTTGTTTGCTCAAAAGCGTAAGCCCTACTGTTGGGCGGCTCCTTGTAACATAGTTCGCCCGCATCTCTGGTTTATACGCGTCTATAGTATTTTTTCCGCATCTCTACTTCCCCAGCATCTCTAACCGTCCCGCAGACATCGGTACCCCGCATAGACAATCATCCCGGCAGTGGAAGATGTGTGCGCTCAAAAGTGTCACTCCTGCTGCAATATGGCTCCAGACAGAAATACCGTCAAGAGTGTTGAATTTGCACCGGAGGGCGATCGATTTTCAGCGCTCGTTTTCTCGATAACGGTAAAGATGCTCAAGTCCAACAATATATTTCAGAAGGCTCTCGGCCAGGTCATTCTAGAAACACCTAAAATTGGCAACCTTTCCCATTCTGAAAAAATCCAGCGCTGAGAAAGGGATTGCACCGACGGTGCGAATTCATGGGTCTTTACGGTATGAAAAAATGATACACCCTGCCCCAAAAAATATTTGAGGGCTGTCCAAAATACGAGTATCACAAGTGCCGGCGCTTGCTGTATTGACCCATGCTTGAAGAGGGGCGCAGCGGAATTTCATGAGGCTCATCACTTGAATCTCCACCTCATCCAAAACAAGACTGGTTTTGGCGGGGGAAAATGAAGGCATATCCGATGAACAATCCCACGGCAGGCAAGGGACAAATTATGTCTTTGACTAAAAAAAACACGAGATTGGGTAGTTCCTGGCCGAGGAGCCCCGCCAATCAGATATGCGCCTCGGACAGATCATAGATTTCGTCCGGATGTTATAGATCCTCCAAGCAAATCGATCATCTACCCGCGGTCTTGTATGATCTAGCGTGTGCTGCGGGGTGGGGTCCGTATATTTTTTTTTAATCATGCCTAAGACTTTCGAGTTGCTCCCACCAGTATACCAGCGCATTCCCACCAGCCTAGGATTCCCTATACTGTTTTGGAGCGGTATCGAGCCACCAGTATACCAGCGCAGTCCAATCAGCCTAGGATTCCCTATACTGATTTGAAGCGGTAGCGACCCACCAGGATACCAGCGCAGTCCAATCAGCCTAGGTTTCCCTATACGGATATGGAGCGGGATCGACCCACCAGTATACCAGCGCAGTCCAATCAGCCTAGGTTTTCCTATACGGATATGGAGCGGGATCGACCCACCAGGATACCAGCGCAGTCCAATCAGCCTAGGTTTCCCTATACGGATATGGAGCGGGATCGACCCACCAGTATACCAGCGCAGTCCCGCCAGTATACCAGCACGGTACCGCCAGAACAGGGTGCTCGATGGTGCTTTGGGGCGGTAGCGACTCACCAGATCACTATTACGGCGGGGCCATAGTATATAGGACCAAATATTGTTCTTAAAAATAGCGAAATATATGTTTTTTTGTGTGCATTTTAGGTTCTATTTAATACAGTATCCCGTAATAGCGCAGGGGATCTGAGTCCTGTTTGGTGTGCGCTGTGCGTTGTGTGTGCCCTGTGTGCTGCGTGCTGGCTTCTGTGTTCTGTTTGCCCGCTGTGTTCAGTGTTTGCGCTGTGTGCTGTGTGTTCTGTGGGATCTGTGTTCCGTGTGCTCTGGGTATTTGGTGCGTGATTTGTGTTTGCTGCTCTCTTGCAGCACATTTGTGTTGCACTCCTCACAAAACAACGCTGACATTGCTTAATGTCCCGACAACAAAGACAGTGGAAGTACGTCTGCCGCCATTTTTTTTTACGTGGACTTTTCGTTTTTCTGCTCCAGCTCCGAACGTTTCCATTGAGCCAAAATTTGGCAGGGTAGATATGAGCTCCTTAGTACACTTCCGTGAGTGTGCCAAAGCGGCAGCACTTTAGTAGTATCCTCCTTCGGGGCGGACCTCGTCGCTGAATTACGAAAATGTGGTTCCAGACGCTCGAAAGTTTTGGTTTCTCGTACTGTAGCCAAGTATATTTTTCTGGTGTAGAACTAGAAGGAGAAACGTATTGAAACAACCTCGTACCTTTTGGGTTCTCCTCCTGATCGTTCTACAGCAGAAAAAAAAAACTTGACTACAGTACAAGAAACTGGAAACTCAAGCATCCACATTTTCAAACTTAAGCGACGAGATCCGCCCCGAAGGAGCACACGAAAAGTGCTGTCGCTTTGGCTCACTCACAGGAGTTCACTAATGAGCTCATATCTGCCCTGACAAATTTTGGCTCGACGGAAACGTTCGGAGGTGGAGCAGAAGAACGAAAACTGGACGTGACGAAAATGGCGGCAGACGTGCTTCCATAGTCTTTGTTGTCCGGACTTGTTTTGTGTTTTGTGCGGAGTACAACACAGGTGAGCATTGTGTGGCATGTGTTATCACAGTGTCACGCAGTCCCACACCTGCTCTGCCTTCATTTCACATAGAAACCCCCTCCACGGATGCGTACTGCGTACACGATACAATTCCGTCTCATTTCCGTCCCTTTTGTTATAGCTCAAGATTGTCGGATGAGTTTCTTTACTGCAGGCAAGGCACGTTCGCCGACGTGCTCAAACGGCCTGCCAGTGATGTGGCACCCCGCCCTTAAACCCCTTGACCCGCCGCGGGGTCCCCGTTAATTTTACCCACTACGAAACCCCACGAAGATTACTGAGACCAGCTAACCCGCAGCTTATGCCCCGCGTCTTCCCCTGGGGGGCAAAGTAACATCTCACACCAACACTTGTACATACATTATTACGTCCTACAACTACATTCAGCTTAACACTCACACCGATTACTTGCAACCTGATTCCCCCTCTCTCTTGAGCGACAGGGCGGGCGGGTGGGAAAGTCGAGCGACTAAATGGGTCTCGCAATCTTTTACCACGCGAAGGTTGTGGTACCACGGTACCACCAGCTGCGACAGAAAGAGCCAGCTCTCCCTTTTTATCCGCTCCGACGTCCTCGTAGCTCGTTGCCTCCGCTGTCATACGCCGACTGGAGACTGGACGCGTGCGTCGCAAACTTGTACGTTGGCCAAATTTAACCTATTCCGTTACTCGAACCCAACCCGCCTCACAAACGCCAGGTTCCTGTGGAAAGCTACATTTTGTTATTGCCCAAGAGTTCTCGGGTTAGCTTTTTTCTACTGCAGGCAAGGCACGTTCGCCAACGTGCTAAAAAGGCCTGCCAGTGATGTGGCAACCCGCCATCAACCCCTGGACCCGTCACGGGGTCCCCGTTCATGTTACCCACTACGAAACCTCTAAGAATAATGCGACCGGTCAACCCGCTGCCCTTGGCCCGCGTTTTCCCCTGCGGGTCTACGTAACATCTCACAACATAAGGCCAGCCTGTTCATTAATCGTACTTCCCGTGCTACTCGTACCCTAGCCCGTTATCCGATCTACCCCGATTGCGCATGTACGACGGAGACAGATTCTGCCCTTCCTCCCGCCTCCCGCACATACGTCATGAATGCTCGTGTCTTTCATCTGCCTGCGCGCTGACTTGCAGCTTTGGTACCCCTTGCGCAGCCACCTAGGTTGCACCCCCGATTCTTCCCGAGTGCAGCGCATGCTGCGCCGGCTCTCTCCCGCAACTCCCGATCATGAATCTCAACGCTGCTACGGCTTCCGTCCGCGTGAACGGCTTCCACCCATGTGGTATACACCTAACTAGCATGGGTGACTCTTCCGGAAGCAGCGGGTGAACGGCGAGGAGGTCCTGCAGCACCTCGAAAGCGCCCACTTGGCCCCCACCGGTGTCGCCTGCCTTTGCTACACGCGTCCGAGTGATCGTGCACCCCGCCCTCTTCTGGTCGGTCTTCGACGCCACGGACCGTACATGTACCGAGTCCGCCATCGATCTGTTTTTCATCACGACCTGTACTCCCCCTCGAAAGTAGGTGATACAGTTTCGCGCCAGAAAAACTCGGGATGCACTTTTCCGTTCGCGTATGCCCACAACTCCGACGTGCGACAGAGCAGGAAGTACGACAACGCAAGACCGTTCCTTCCGTCTACCATAGATGTGACTACATGCCTGCCGTGGGCTAAAATACCCAGGTCAGTGGCAACCTAACCTGCACGGGTTTCTGCGCGGCGCCGTGCGCGCAGTCAATCCTCTTTCCCATGGCAGCAATCATGCAGTGCGAAGTGGGGAGTTCTCACCTTGCATACATCTTGTGGAAGAACTTGATCGCGGCAAGATAACTCGTGAAGGTGGACTGCTGGTTGTTGTACACGTAGCATCGACTCGGCATGAATTCCATCAACTCCGAAAGCACCAGATTAAGGTTGTCGGGACTACGTTGCAGCCTGGGCTCCTTGCCTTGTGCTGCCCTTTCCCCAACCGTGACCTTCCACTTACTTGAGTAATTGTTGTGGGTACTTCCTCCCACAGACCCGAGCACCATCGTCTCCACCAGACGCGCCACTTCCTTCTTATCCTCCATGTTCCTTTGCCTTGTTCCTGTGTGCGCCACTGGTTAAACGTAGAGTGAACGGGGGGAAACGCGGGGGGGGGTGCAATATGGCCCCCACGGGGCGACGTGCACGCGAAATCAAAACGAGTCCCGTCCGTTGACTATGATGTTCAACAACCGATCGTTATGTCGATTAGAAACATTCTTGGCTCCGAGCACAACATCAAAAATCTTTAACCCCTGGCGGCCGATACCCTGCTCCACCCAGTCGTTACTACCCGTCGCTTTCCTAACTTTTTCTGCCAGCTCGACTCGGTGCCAGCGCGATATGCCGTCCGCTAACGTGTTTTGCACGCAAGGTATGTGCTTGGCAGCGTGGCTCCAACCGCCCTTGATTTCGAGGCGGCCGAGCATTCTCATAAGCAAACAAGTCCTCCTGTATTTCGCCCCACCGCGCTTATTAACCCATGTGACGGCGGCCACGTTATCTCCCCGCATCGCGATCGGAGCTTCTACGGACACTGCTCTGTCCCCTTTCGATTCGACCATCACCCACGTTGTCACTACCATCCCCATCAGCTCTAGCAGGTTGATCGTGATTGTACAAGTTTTTCATTGTTCGGCCTTCCGTTTCAGTTCTGTTCTTAGTGCGGGTAGTAGATCGTATCCCCAGAAGACTTCTTCTCGACGCAGTACCCACCGATCGCTTCGAAACTGGCATGGAATATATGGTGCCGTTTGGCCGGTCGTTTGAGCGCGGTGTAACAGGGCGCACTAATTGCCTCCTCTACTTGCAGAGGCTTGCGATTTATCGCCCACTTCCACAAGAGGAGGTCGACGTATACTACGTATGTCAGGTTCCAGAGCTTCCTTGCCATACTGAGGACGTCCCTTGCTTTTGCGGGTCGTCTGTGCGTACGCCAGGGATCGTCTAGAAGGATTTTGATCGCTTCGGGTTTTTGACGTGTCAGGGAGATTTTCATAGTGTGCGAGTTTATGGTGAATCCCAGGGTATCAATCTTGGAATCTCAATCTATACTCTGTTTTGGCGCTAAGATCGGCGTGGCACCTGCCTCACCCGGCCCGAGCAAACATACGTGATCGGAGGCTAGTGAGGCAG
This sequence comes from Macrocystis pyrifera, assembly GCA_031763025.1. Classification (NCBI taxonomy): domain Eukaryota; class Phaeophyceae; order Laminariales; family Laminariaceae; genus Macrocystis; species Macrocystis pyrifera. The sequence continues at coordinate 11,139,496 of JASSKH010000008.1, forward strand.
AGGCGATTAACGCGGACGAGTCAACGTCTGAATGCTGCACTTTAATTTGCAAGTAGTCGTCCACGTATACGGTAACGAATAAAGGGTCCGACTCCCCCCCCCACGATCCGCACCAATGTTTGCGCCTGCGGGTACGGTCGTTGGGTTTCCTTATTCCCACCGGTCTACTACCTTCACGTGAACCATCATGTCTGTTCTTTCTTTCAGTATCTGGGGCGACGCCACCGTGGTGATACAGGGAGCGCGTTCAGCGGCTGCCGACATCACGCCCCAGAAGCCCGGGGGCCCTGACCAACCGAACTTCAAACGTAAATCGATGACCACCAATCCCCCTGCCGTGTAGCAGAATTGTGAGCCTCGTCGGGGTCTATTCTAACGTTGCGAAAGGCATCAGAACACGCTTGGTCGAGTATTTCTTTCGCAGACTGACTAATTCCGCGAGGAATTTGGGAAGGGCTTCTGCGCACAGGCACGGAGACAAGCTGTCCGAGTCAGTGTTTGCATTCAATCCTCCCTTCCTCTTGCTGTTCTGCGTCTCGAAGGAGAAATCGTTTGTTATCCGAACCTTGTATGTGACGACTGCTCCCAGCGATGACACCTGTAGGTTTGGGATTTCGTGCGCGGCTTCTTTCTTAATGACGACGCTTTTCTGGCGTCTTACGTCTTTACAAAGCTTGTCCCAAATCGCTGACATGTGCTCGAAGGCACCGCGGTGGTTACCATACTGTAGGGCGCGCTCCAGACCCCGTCTGTAGGGTACTGCCCGCACCAGGACCCCTTTGGAAACTATCGTGATCAGTTTATCAAAGGCAAATTTTGTTCACCGAAATACCGCTGTATTTGCGTGGTATCTATCGGTGGGGATATCAGAGACCCTCCCAACGCCCTGGCAACGTCGCCCACGACGCCGCGGTAGTGTCTCGTCATGTCCGTGCAAATGTCGGCAAGCTTGTACAGCAGTTCCTGCTTGACGCGTGCATCGAGGTTTTCCTTACCAAGGTTGGATTTTTCTGTATGCCAGGTCCGTACCATGTGTTCGGTCTGCGGTCAACGAAGCGACTCCCCATCAGGAAGCCGCGAGCGTGCTGACCCGCTACCTGTCCGCGACTCGACCGGATCGAAGGTGTGCTTGGCTACTCGTGGCCAGCGCATTTCACCTTGCCGCGGCTCCGACGGCCATTGTTTCGATCCTGCAATATTAATATGTTTGAGCGCGTAAGGGTCATGTTGGCATTCCACGTTTCGTATGAGAGGAGTACGGCGCGAGCTGTCACCGGTGCACGATCCTTACGCCGGGTCAGTACTGTGGACCCGCGTGAAAGGTGGACTACGGCCCTCTGGCTATGACTGCGGTACCGTTGTGCCCCGCTGCCGTACCGAGGGTATCTGTCCTTCTGTGTGCGTTTTTTCTATTTTCGCTTTCTGTCTTGCGTTCTGTTGTGTGTTGGTTCGGGGTACGCTCACGATGCAGTGAGGTGTGACCGCCCCCCCTACCTCGGAAGTTTTTTTCTCTGACTGCGCCTCGCGCAAGGTCGTCACGCACTCCTGTCTGAAGGAAACAATGACCCTAGCCCTGGGGAGCCTAGCCCCAAGGGACGTAGTTGTCGCACCTACGCAGCTGCGGGGGGTGCTAAACTTTGGCGTCCGACAGGGGGGGGGGGTGTACTCATTATCGTGCATGGCCGTAATCGTATGATCATAGACCCTCGCATCCCTACAATGC